>APFE030584225.1:318627-329451 GCA_000404065.3 Pinus taeda
AGTTACCTCAGAGGGCTGAAGCTCTTGGGTTAGGGCCCAATCCAAGTATCCAAGCTCCTCTTTACTTGTATTTGTATGTTTTATTTCAGTTTGTAGATTAGGTTGTTGTTAGATGTATTTCTTTTATGGTTAAGAATAGGTTTCTTTTGATGATTCAGTAGTTTGCTTCCATTTGTGCTTTCTATAGCAGGTTAAACAGTGTTCAACAAAGACTCAAAAGGCTAGAAACAGTGCCTTGGCCTCTCTTCCCCCCTTTCGGACCATGAGTTGAGGCAAAGACCCTCTTGCATTTCCTTTCATAGATCATAGTTTAGACTAGTTTGATGAAAAAAATTGTTTTTCTAGATGCACTCATTTCATTGCTTGTTTGATCTTATTGGTTGATTGTCAATTCCTTTGCAGCAGATCTCTTCTAGCAATAGTCCAGCCTATCAGCCATCCCATCCTCCATCTAATCCATGCCCTATAGGTCACCCAAGTCTCACCTTATTTCTGCCTTAGTTTCCTACATTTTCCATAAAACTTCTTCCTCTATCCTTGAGCAAACCTAGTCATCTTCCTCTCTCCCGATGATTCATGGTAGACCATAGGTGACCTAACATCTCATTCCAACCTTCATACACCTTTTTCACCCACTCTCACACCCTCAAAACAGTGAAAACGGCTCTCAGACTCCTCCTGTAGGCCTCCTGTAGTGCCCTATTTTCCTCCTGTAGATTTCCTGTGTCCTCCGTAGATTTTCCTGTAGGCTTTCTTTTGAACGCTGAGTATGGGAAAAGCCTCCAGAAGGCCACCTGAGACCTCCTAGGACCCATTCACACCATCCTACATCCTCTCAAGTCCTAAAACCACCCGCCAACGCCACCTATTCACTGCCACATTCACACACAATAAATTACATGCATGTCAATTTCACATAAAAATCCAAAATATGTCTTTTGCTTATTTACTTCCAGAAATAGCATAGTTAGATGTTGTTTACTTCCTTGAATAGGTAATGGCATTCCTTTCATGGTTTTCATAGTGCTTTCTACAAATGTAGGATTAGTTAGTTAATTAGGGTTTACTAGGTTTGCTTTACATTTCAGTCTTTCTCCTTTCTACAGTTAGAGTAGCATATATAGAGTAATCTTTCTCTCCTTTCATCACATATAGAGCTTCTTCTGGAATCCATAGAAGTTGGCTTGAGTTCCTAGTGATCTTGCACCAGCTGACCAAGTGACAACCTGCAGTAAGAACTAGTACTTGTGCATACAACACCAACGCTTCCAAGTATGTTACGAACTACCGGGCTGATAAGAGTAAAGTAGGCAGCCCAGGAGTTGTAGCATTATTGCTGCAATATTGGTGCTCACCAAGATGCCTGGTAGTTGAGTGTTTGCTAATGTTTACTGGTTCAAATCTCAAATATCCCAGTGGTGTCCAAAAGTTTTATAGGAACACGTAATTTTGAATGGAACCCTTTCCTCCACTTCCAGTTCATTAATAGCGTCTAGGCAACAAATATTTCTGTATCTAGCTCGGAACTCTTGGATTAATGGCCCACTGCCCGCTCCTCCATACCGTAACTTGAATTTCTTATCAGGAATAGTGGCATTAATGATCACCTCTCAACCTTTCCGCGCGGCAGTGCAACCCCTATGGCGTAGCCACGATTTTGTGGACCGAATGACTCTACACGGAACCTGCTTTCCACATCGGCCTCCCACAGACTTGTTTATAGTCCCGCACCTTCTTTCAACTGCTTGGGGTGCTGAGACTATGGTTTCCACAGCTAATAAGGTGGTCACACCCCAGGTGCGAGGTCTTAGCTTTCCTGCTAGCCCGGGCTGCGAGCACCCTTCGAGTGCCTTTATATCCGTTATCTCTTCGTGCGTTGTTGTGTGGCATATATTCTTCTATGGGTGCGATCGTAGCCATGATAGCAGGGTCACAGCTCATTCTAGTCCTATAGTAGACCCTATCAGGCCTGATTCCCTTACATGCAGATTTGCGTGGCCCACATGTGCATTGCCACTTTCCATCATGTTGATTCCGTCCCTTACTAGCGTGATTTTCTTTCTCATTCGTGCCCATACTTTATTGATTTCGCGAGGCCTGCTACTACCGTGCCTATTCTGGTCCCCCTCCTATCTTACTAAGCTCACCTTTGCTTCCCTCATGTTATAGGCCCATCAAATCCCTAGTATCCGCAGCTTCCCAGTAGGTCATTTTAACGGGTGGACACTATTCGTGCTTCCCCCTGTTGTCCTACTGACTTTGTCATGGACAACTGGCGGACTGAATCGCTGCGGTGACTTCGGATTTGGGATTTTATCCGGTTGGGTGTCTGCATAACATACACCTACACCCTACGCCACCGATGGATGCTCTCCCCATTTTGTCCTTCAAACTGTATGCGCGCCGGACTCCTATATCCAAACCACTTTCCCCTAGTATTTTGGCGTGTACTCCCCCTTTGAACAGTTGTTGCGCAGGGTGCCCCCGTTTGTGCACCCTGCTACTTTTGTTCCAGACTTGTTGTTTCGCAATGGTCTACCAGTTCCTCCTCTTTTGTTGCATCCTCATCGGTCGGCCACTCTCTTGCTTCGATCTTTACCTGGCATAGTGATCTGACCATCATATTACAATCTAGCATTGTTACCTCATGCAATCGGTTCTGCCATCATTCGACTTCCTCATTTGAATCCGATGTGTAGGAACTATCGTGCTCCCATGAGATTCTCCCATCTGCTCTCGAATTCACCTAATCCTGATCTTGTGCTGTAATCTGGTAGATACAATCTAGTTCATCGTCACTATCATCATCGCGCACAGGCTCAGTGTAGTGTACCCCTTCGGCTGGGTCCAGTGGAACCACTACACAGAGAGAATTTTTCTCGAATCTCATTTTTCATTTCTTTAGGTTGATGACTCCATTCATATCCGTGGCCCAGTATATCCCTAGCAATGCAGGATACGGGTTACTATCATCCACAATTTCTATTACCTCAAAATCGGTTTGTGTGCTTGCACCTTCAATGTCTAATATAACTCCTTGCAGTCTCCCATAAGTAAGATCTTTTGTTAGTTCTCCATTCGTAATTGGATAGGAGACCATTGTAGTGCAGGTCTGCCCATGCACTCCCAGGTCTATTTAGGTAGGACATTCGCATTTGACCCCAAGTCCATAATGACCTAATCCATCTCATAGTCACCAATTTGCGCAGTCAACCACATTTCCTGCCTGGTGCGTAAAGCATGCTACCTAGTTTCTGGTCCATGCGTGATTCACTCAACCCTATGCACCTAGTTATCAACTCTTGCAATCCCTTCACCGCTTTAGTGTCTCGTAGTAGCTTCATGCATGTCTCTATAAAGGTAGTTAGCATAGAAGTATCTATCTTCGGCTTAGTTTGATCCTTGCTACCTGAAGTAGAAGCCTTCGCAAAGCTCTTTTTTTCTTCCATAAAGGTTTCCTTCACATGTTCCAAATCAAATTCAAGTTGTTTTATAGGGGCCTTTTGAACCTATGCATCCTCCTCAGGTTTCTTCCCCTTATCTTCTCCTGTAGTTGTACCACTTTTGAGCATCATGTTCATGTTAGGATCCTCCTTGCGCAATTCATCCTTCATCATTTGGACATTCTGAGTGGGAGTAGCCTGAAGCACCCCTTTTTCCCAAATCTGTGCAATTCATGTGGGTTAACCTATGGCTTCATGATCAAATTGGTAATAGTACGGGAAACATGTCCTGGTTGGTTTCGTGCAATCACACACATAGTGCCCCGGTCCTCCACAATTGTAGTATATTAATTATCCCCACCATCGTCCGGGTCCCATTCCTCCTCGTCCCTGTTCACATCCCTGGAATACGCCCCGTGCTTTTGCTACAGCTAGATTTTGACCTCGCACCTCCATCTGCATCCTGTAAGTAGGTGTTCGATCCATCAAAAACTCATAAATTCAGTAGTTTCGTTTGTCGTGGCCCACCGTCCTATAAAAGTTGCAAAATAACAACTGGGGGGTTGTCTAAGGTTCTACAATAGATGACAATTGTCCATGGCATGCTTTCTTCCCTCCTGACAGATCGCACACCAGAGTGCGGGCACCGTGCTTGGCCCTGCTTATACCTCTGGTCACAATGGAATTGGTCCCCTCCCCCCCCCCCCCAAGTAATTTGCGAAGAGCATACAATGATCCTTATCATGGCCCTCACCCTTACATTTGATGCACCACACCTCTTCACATACCTCTGACCGAGGTGCCTGACCTTGTTCCAAACTTCACATCTCTAAGCATAGGTTTTGTATCTGTGCGTGGATTTGTTGAACTCCCAACCCTAGATCCTGTAATGGAATTTCATACAACCTCATTGTTATCTCTAATTCTTTAGCTTGGGTTGAGATCTTTTGTTGTGATAGCGTCGTCCTCAGATGTGGTGTCAAAGATGCCACAAACCACGTGCAGTGCTGCACATCCGTTAGTGTCATGTTAGCCTCGCAGATTGTACTCTTCAATATCTGATCTAGATCCCATGGGGTTTCACCAGGAATCATCGCAATCTCCTTGAACCCGATGATTGACTGTGTTTCTGATTTTGGTTAGCTAAATTATTTGTTCAATGTGTGTTGAATCGCCGCTATTCCTGCATTTGGGTGATCACTAGAGTACTTTATATACCACGTCAATGCACGGTCCTGCAATGCGATAATTAGAGTAGCCTTTTTTATGTTATTTTATCATCTATTATGCCTTGGGCTTCCCATACAGCCTTTACCATGAACCAGAACTAATCTAGTTCCTCATTTCCTACACCTCTAAATACCAGCAACTTGACCGCACTCACCATCCCAACCTTTGGTGGTGGCGGAGGTGGGGTAGGTGAAGATGGGTTTGATGCAGGTGAAGTAGGTGATGGCGTGGATGGTGGTGGTATCATTGGAATGAGTTGCATTATCAATTGGACTGCACTTCTCAGAGAGAACCCTGCAAGCTCCTCCTTTCTTTCTCGCAAGAGTGAAATTAGAGGACTCCTTTCTAATCCTTCGATCCCTCGGTAGCCTCTTTCACTCCTCGTTACCCCAAACATTAGTGGATGCGCATAACCTGTTTTTCTCATAACATCATTTTAATCTAAGTATTCAATGATTTGACGTACTTACCTCTTGGTCCTTGGACAAAGTGCCTTTCTGCCTCGCTGTAACTCACAGTTGTGTCTATCGCGAACTCGATTATAAATCCTCCTATTATTTGATCCAAAAAGTGATCTACTACCCATGTGATTTTATCTTCAGATGCTTCCAGCCTATGCACCAACTCTGGAGTCCACATGATGGGCTGATCCAGTCTGCACCTTCCCTGACTGTCAGCTAGCCTCATGATCCACTCATACAGTTCTGTCGAGAAAGACGCGAAGAAGATCTCATGGATTTCTATTTATATGTAGCGATCCAACCACCTTTCCTCGGATATCTATGGATTTCTTCTTTCATGTACGACGAACTCGTTAAGCTTCCAACCCAACCAATCTTCAAGCTCTTTCTTCATAGGGTTCCAGCATTCTGACATAAAATATCCCTTAGATAGATCTCGGTCCCAGCAACGAAACCATTTGTTGGCTTGTTGGGGCCTAACCTAGGTTTAGAAGTGTTTTAGTCGAACAAATCCCGCACTACCAGCCCTTTACAAAATAATCCGTGAAGCGTGGACTGAAGTCTCACCTGAGGTAGTATAGGAGGGTGCTGGAACCAGGTTTCTGCACCCTTGGGATGTCTTGATTTGTTCTGGAAGGATCACGAACTGTTCTGCGGCCTCGCGCCACTCTGTACTGCTACCGGGCTTTCGTGTAGATTCGCACAGGTGCAATTCCTTATTAATGAAATTTCTATAGATCTAATCTTCTTGTTACAGTCTTTAAGCAAAAATTTAACAATAAAACCCAGTGCACGCAATCATAATTCTTTAAAGACATAAACTCATATAACAGATAAATAAATGAGAATATAATAGATCCACAATATTTTAGAAACAACTTCTCTTTATTAATATCTTTCGTCAATACAACCAGATCCACCCTGCGCACTCAACTGCAAGGGTCCATGCACACAGCTACGGACTCTGCCAAGCCTCTGCAGACACAGCTGCAGAGCCTCTATCTATCTACCAACACCCTTGACTTGGACTTACAGATGCTTAGGTAATATTATCTTCATAGACCCATTACCTTCAAGATCAAAAACTAAAAACTGACCTCTAACTATAGAGCCTTACTCTATTTATACATTCCATGGTCCGCGGACCATGGGCAGGCCGACTCATTTTCTATTTTCTTACATTAATTTCGGTCAGACAACCCTTTGACTTGACTCATTACACTTCACGCACCGCACACCTTGCGGGGATTTTACCATACTTTTACCCCAAAATTGTGGTCTTTGAGCCCTAAAACCGTTATGCGGGGCCTCTGCTACCCAACACCTAGCACAGTCCCTTCAGTCATTAAGAATTCACATTTTTCTAGACTGAGAGACAGTTTCATTTCAATGCATTTGTGTAATACTTTTTTAGGTTAGTCAGGGCTTCTTGAAAATCACAACCATAAGGTGTAAAGTCATCCATATAGATTTCCATAGCATCATGTATTAATTCAGCAAAAATACTCAAGACTTCTCTCTAGAAAGTGGCAGGAGAATTGCATAGGCCAAAAGGAAGGACCCTATAGGAAAAAGTATCCCAAGGATAGGTGAATGTGGTCTTATCGTGGTCTTCTAGGAAAATTTGGATTTGGTTGTACCCACTGAATCCATCTAGGAAAGAAAATAACTTCTTCCCTTCCAGGCCATCTAGCACTTGGTCAATGAAGGGTAGGGGAAAATGATCCTTCTTTGTGGCTTTGTTTAATTCCCAATAATCAACACAAATCATCCACTTACCATTTTTCTTGTGAACTAACACTAAAGGAGAGACCCACTTACTGTCTGAGATAGGGTAAATGAATCCTGCATCTAACAGTTTTTGCAGTTCTTCTTTGACTATATCTTTAAGAGCTGGATTCATCCTCCTTTGTGGTTGCCTGATTGGATTTCAACCTTCTTTGATGTATATGTGGTGAGTACACACTGAGGGGTGTACTCCCTTCACTTCCTTATAACTCCAAGCGAATGCTTCTAGGTGTTCTCTCAACATGTTGCATAGATTTTCCTCTTCTAAATCAGAAATAGATAGGTTAATTTTCAAAGTTCTCTCTAAACCAAATTCTATGGTTTTGACATGGAGTGGGTTGGAATTAGCCAAGCATAAGTCAATTGGATGATTGTTCTGGGTTTCCCTTACTTCCTCTTCTAATGGTAACGAACTAGGAGTTGGACTTTGGAGTGGGTGTTCAATTATGTCATCCTCATCTTGTTGTCATCCTCCTACTATCATATGTAAGGTATCCAAAAGATCATCCCTTACTCCTCTAAGAAGGACCAACTTTAGTGACTTAGGGTCAAGTGTGCACCTGGTCCTTTTGTAACTGAGCTAGAATCTTTCTTCATAGTCTTGTAGGGATTCATCCTAGCCTATAGTCATCATGAAAATAGCTTCTTTAGTATCCTTTGACCTATAGTAGTCCCTATATTTTTTGTTAAAATTTTGTTGCATCTGAGCCCAAGTAGTGATGCTATCTCCAGGTAAACCCATGAACTAGCGCAATGTTGCATCCTTGGGGGTAGATGGGAATAGTTTTAACTTTTTCTCATCATCTGTATAGTCATTGGTGAGGTATATAACAACAAACTCAAATAGGAAAGTGTCAGGGTCCCCTGTGGTCAGGCCATGGAAATGAGTTAGAGCAGAGGGGCTTATATTCTTCAGCTTAGTGTCCCCATTGGTTTCCCTGATGGGAAGGCGCTCTCAACTCTCTCTCTATCTCCCATGTCATTTTGGTTTCCAGCCATTGGTTTAGTAGGAATGGGTTCTTCCTCTTCTTCTTCCCTTGTAGGTTCTTCAAATATGCAAGGTTACTCACCTAAAGGTTCTTCCAATTCAAAGTCACCGAAGAAGAGAGAAGGTTGACTGTTGGATGTAGTGGGGGTATTTGTCAAGAGTTTCCCTGAATTGTCCCTATTCCTATGAGGCATGAAAGGAAATGTTTTTGGGTTGGTTTTTGTAAGATTTTCTTTAAAGCTAGAAACTGCTTGCAAAATGGAAAGGAAAGTAGATAATGACAAATGAAAGAAATAAAGAAACTAGATTACTTATATAAAAATAAACTAGTGGAAGAAAACTGAGGATAAGAAGTAGAAGAAAATAAATTTGAAGACTGGAAGAAGAAGAAAAGCAGTAATTACTTCTACTTAGACACCTCCTTGAAACAGTGCCAAAAAGTGATGAGCATAGGTATTGCAAGAATAATGCTATGACTCCTAGGGCTACCAGCTTTATTTATCAACCTAGGGTTCGTACAAACTTGGAGGTGACAGTGTTATATGCACAAGTAAAAGTGAAGGTACTTCTTGTTGTCACTGCTCATCTGGCAAGAGACCCTAGGGTTCCATGCCAGACTTCTATAGGGTCAGAAGAAGATTAACTCTTTGATGGAAGAAGAGAAAATCTATCCTAAGGGAGAGCTACTTCTACTGTAGTATTGAAGAAAACAACATGTAATGATAAACCACACCATAACCTAACTAACCAATTAAACAACCCTGCTAATCAGAATTGCTAAAACAATCACTAATCCTAAGGCTACAATCTAAGTTGCAGAAGTAAAGAGCGTCAAACTATCCTAAGGTGAAAGCAAAGAAACCAAGCTAAATCGATTTTCAAGTGGAAAAAGTAGTTGGAGATAGAAATTGGTGAAAGGAGGATGTAAGGGAGAAACAATGCATAAGAACCGTTGAATCAGTCGGGTGAAAGGAAAATGAACAACATAGATCAGATCGTAGGAGGTTACGTAGATAGATGGGAAAACAAGGTTAACTAATAGGATGAACGATGGAGATCTTCTCTTGAAGGCTTAAGCAAATAAATGGATGAACGGGGTTAATGAACAGGATGAGTGGCAGAGATCGTATCACGAGGAATTAAGTGAGTGGATGGATGAACAAGGTTAATAAGATATGAATGGCCGAGATCTAATCGCACAGGTGAATTCAAGAGATGAATGGATGAGGCTAAGAGGAGCGATGAACAACTAAGATCTTATCACGCAGGTGAAGTCAATAAATGGACGATGGAAATTGTATCATGGGGAAAAGAAACGTGCAGAAATGATGGAGTGGGTTTCTAAGGCAATAAGTAATTTCTCGCTCGCCCTCAAGGCCGTAAGATGTATTTTAAAATTTCACGCGATTAACCTTAATGCGCGACATGTAGCATGAGAAAACCACTTTTCTCGTGTGCTCTCGAGCAAATAACGTTCGTGCACTAATCCGCGCGAGATTGTGCGATAGCCGTCGGATCAAGAGGGGCTAATCAACTGTGGATATTGGCCAACCTAATTGGCGATTAGGTGAAGTGATAGTTGTCGGATCATATGAGGCAAATCGATGGTGGGGACTTAAATTTCATAAAGTAAGTGGTGGACTCCACGCAAGACAGAAGTTGGAGAAAATAATGAATCGGACGGTGATTGTGAAGTTTTTTTGGTGATCGAACAGCGAGGAAGCACTGCATGAGGAACGTGCTTAAGGTGGTTTCAAATGAAAATGACAGAGAAAACTAGTGATGGTAAACCATTAACTGTGTCAAACAGCAAACTCCATAGCTCATGCAATGTTAGGCCCCTATACTACTATTGTAACTCCTTATTGTTATTAGTACAACCCCCTTATTATATTGATGTACCCATGTAGTGCCCATATTGTTACTATTGTGCCCCATAGAATCCCACTATTGTTATTATGTCGACTCTGATTATATTATGACCCCTTAGACTTGTATATATGGAAAGGAGGTCTTTTCATTTGTATCATTGAAGAATTTTTCATTTATGTAATGTAAAGAAGGTTGCCCCCTCGAAGAGGCTGAATTCTAAGGTGTTGATCTAACTTTTCTATCTTTTTGTGAGCTGGTTTCATAACATTTGGTATCAGAGCTTTGGATTCTAGGGTTTCATTGCTCCAAATAGGTCATCGTCGCATTTTCCCTATAATTTTTTTCTATAACATTTCAGAAGCGAAAAAAACCAATTTGAGACGAAATCGCACTAAACCTCAGGTCTGAATTTCAGATCTTTTCGTGCTATATTTGCGGAAATATGGTATGAGGAAGTTGGTCTTTTTGCAGACGCTTGAAATACATTCCAAATAGGTGACTTGGGGAAAATCATCATAACTTTCTCTCTGAGCATCATATTGAAATTTTGTAAGAAGCTACAAAAAGAGGACAGACTGTAGTTTCTTGTATATTGTTTTTAGAGCCAGAGGTAGAAACAGGGACACATGGCACGTCGTACAAGTTCGCTCTACTGAACCAGTCTATAATTAGGTCACTGTGGGAGATTTGGCATAACTCTTCCTTGGAGAATCCAATTTGGATCAGACTGGTGGCGTTGGAAAGAGGACAAAGAGGGCTACTATAGGTCGCAATTTTAGAACTGGATGATTCGAAATTACAGAAATACATCAAAGACAATATCGAGCTCCTACAAAGTGAAAAAAGGTGTGTAGATTTTTTTAAATTTTTGCTTAAGCTTGGTTTGAAAAATTATTTTGAAGGAATTCAAAGATCACAATAGAGAATTATTATTGGTAACTGATGCCCCAAGGAAAGAAAATGAAAACACCTAGTAAGCAACCTGAAAGCTCTAGCATGACTCATGAAAAAGAGGAAGAAATGCTACATGATATATCAAAAT
>APFE030584225.1:330970-371437 GCA_000404065.3 Pinus taeda
TGGGTATTTTTACTGCTACATCTCAAGCAAACTATTTATGAGAAGGAAATGTTGGCAATACTACATGCACTTAAGAAATGGCGACCTTACCAAATGGGAAGACACTTAAAGGTAAAAATGGATCATGATATTCTTAAATACTTTTTAGAACAACTATTATCTTTAGAAGAAGAGAAAAAATGTGTCACAAATATGTTGGGTTATGACTTTGACATCATCTATAGAAAATGGAAGCAAACTTTTTTTGCAGATGCGCTCTCAAGAAAGGATGAGGATGTGGAAGCATTGTTTTGTGTTATTTCTATTATCCAACTAGATTGGATAAACAAAGAAAGGGATGAATGGAAGAAGGACGAAGAAGTATGACCACTTATTCAAAAGTTGCAAAAGATCCATATTCAAACAATATTTCCAGAAATTGAAGAGGAAGGAAAAATCATATTGGAACCTGGAGCAGTCACAGAAATGAGAACCCCAAAGCTACGAATTCAATCAATTTTAGATAATCTCATCAAGTGGAACAACTTATCTGCTAAATATTCCACATGGGAGGACAAGAATTTTATACAGAAGCATCAAGAACTACTCAAACGTTGAGGACAACACTTTTTGAAGGAGAGGGGCATGTTAGGCCCTATACTACTAGTGTAACCCCTTATTGTTATTAGTACAACCCCCTTATTATATTGATGTACCCATGTAGTGCCCATATTGTTACTATTGTGCCCCATAGAAGCCCACTATTGTTATTATTGTGCCCTTACATTATTATTGTTATGTCGGGTCTGATTATATTATGACCCCTTAGACTCCTATATATATAAAGGAGGTCTTTTCATTTGTATCATCGAAGAATTGTTCATTTATGTAATGTAAAGGAGGATGCCCCCTCAAAGAGGCTGAATTCTAAAGCGTTGATCTATCTTTTCTATCTTTTTGTGAGTTGGTTTCATGACATGCGAGAACCAGAAACCTATGTTTTTGGGATTGCTGAAGGGTCTCTTCCTCAAGTCATAGTCCTAGAGGGAGGAGATCAGGCCAAGACACATGCACACAACCTAATAGTGATATTTTTCCTCTAACTAACCTGTGAACTGAAAGAAGGCATAAATGGATGTAAACTAAAGCAAATGCAGCTTCTCAAGCAACTGAATCAGAAAAACCATGAATAATCTACGCTATACTATTGTAACAAAAGTGAAACTACTTAAGCGAATGAACAGAAACAGAAACCTATGCTACTTAAGCAAATGAATAATGAAAACCAGGAGTCTATGCTAGCATAAAAATATAATAAAAAGGAGCTTTGGCTGCTTGGGTTAGGCCCTAACCCAAGAGCTTCAACCCTCGGAGTTAACTCAAAGCTAGCTTAAACAGAACTCATTCTTATTATAAAAACCATGGATTACAAAGAAAACTGTCACAAGTCTTTGCAGCTCAGAAATAAAATAGAGTTTTGAAATAGAAGTCTAAATCCTACTGAGGTCCTAAGCCTCTCTAGTTATACATCTGAAGTCTCTAACGACTTCCTTCCCATTAGGGAGGCTTGGCCTCTAACTCAAGAAAAGCTAGTTTCTGTCCTTTTCACATGCTTGACTGTCTTCTAGCCTTCAAAGTGATGGTTGTTTGCACTCTGAGCTGGTGGAGAAATATTCGAATGGAGGGGTAGTAAATGAGGAGGATTTACCTCCTATAATTACTCTCCCTTGTCCCATTCTAGTTTTACCAAAGTCTTTGCCATAGTTCCTTGATTTTATCCTTTATACCTGCACTTTTCCTTGATTTTATCCTTTATTCTTGCATTACATGCACATTAGACCACAAAGCCAAATATCCAACTCTAACTCATTTCATAAGCAAAATATAATCAAAAGTATGCAATAAGTTGTGAGAATAGTTGGTTTGACTAAGCTAGGAGGTGAATTAAGGCCAATTAAGGCCCATATAATTACTCAATGATGAGGCTCATCAAACATTTTAGCCAAGGATGTGAAGTAGCAACAAAATAATAAAAAAACCTAGGAGACCTCCAGATTCAAGGTTGTCAGCAATAGTACCTCCAATAGATTATCACATGCAGCTTCAAGATCATTACTAGTGGCTTCAGAACCACCAAAGGAAACTTCAACATTCATATCAACAACCTCAATATCACTTGCAAAAACACATCAAGGGTAAGGCTCAAGTATGCAATCCTTTAAACCTTTCTAACGAACTTAATTAGCATGAAAAACATTGTAAATGTATGAAGGAAATTTTTTTATAGCCAAGATTAGTAGCAGACCAACCTCGGCCTTATCTAGAAATTAACTTCACTTTTCCACCAAGATACTCACACATGGGGGAGAGAACAAGACAAAAGTGAAAAGAACTTGATAAAGTGGGTTGTAATAATTTAGTCGTGATGGAGAATAAGAATGTGAAGGGTTAGGTGAGGGCCAACCCAGTTAACTCAAAGCACTTTGAGTTTATTTTGCATGCAATAAAAAAATAGAGAAAAGTTGAAAAAAAGAGAAAAAAATAATGGGAAAAATGAAATAAAGAAGAAAGAAAAATAAAAAATAAAATAAAAGGTGGACCCACCACCTCTTGGCATGCAAAATTTAGTTTCTACGGGATTCAAGTTGTGTGCAGCTCATTACAGTTGAAGAACAACCTAAGGGAAAGAAGCAACCTCAACCTACAGTAGGGCTTCCTTGGGAAACTAAGATAGAAAAATGCAGTAGCAAGAAGAGTAGTAGAAAGAGCGTCAAATAGACCATAAAACAAAGCATAAAAAATGTCAACATACATGAATAACAACAAGGTGAGGAGGATTAGTAGGTTGCTCAGAGGATGAGCAATAATTTCAGCAGAGGTGTATGATGGGTGTCCAAATTAGACATAAATTAAGGCCCATATAACCTTTCTTAGGAACATGAAGACTATATTAAACCTATCCTTCTACACTTAATAATGCTTTTTGCTTTAATATGTTCATTAGGAAGGTTTATGGATAATTGCATATTTGTGCCTAATATTATTTATTTTTGTATAATATTGTGAGAATATTGGGAAGATTATGGAGATTTGGAGGAGGAGATAGTTTAGGGACTTGCTTCCTACTACAAGAGGATCAATATTGGATAATAAGAAACAATATGTTCTGAAATTATTGAACAGATTTTTGAGCTCCAATGATTGAGAAAATCTAGGAATGTGTTCCTTGTCATTTAATGCAGATTCCTAGCGTTGGGAACCAAATCCACTATTTGAGGGATTTTGGAGGGGAAAACTTCCTCCTTTAATGGGGAATTCTTCCTAATCATTTTGTATAAGTACCAAGTCGAATTTTCCTCTAAGGGTTGATTTTTATTAGTCTTCTTGTGGAGATAACTCGTATTTTTGCAACTCCACTTTCATTCCTTGATTTAATTGTATTGGTGGAAATAATGAACGTTTGTACCATGTTCAGCTTCTAAATATTGGTCTCATTCATAGGACTCTGAGTTTCTTGGGCTTGGCCATCCCAAGAGCCTTAGAGCCCTTTTGTATCATTACTTTTATTTCTTTCACTTCTTATTCACATGCATCTCTTGTTCTTGTCTTTTGTTATTTTTGCATTTAGTATTGATGATTTCTTGTTATAGGATTGGGTTAATGGTTGAAGTATTTTTTTTGTAGGATACAAACCATGATTTCATCCTTTTAACATCTTTGGAAGTTCAAGTAATAGTTGAGCTACTTGGATTAGTTTGCTTATTCCCTAATCTGAAGTCCCTTATGGAAAATAGTAGTAAATTTATGCTATTTTTTAGAACATGCTAACGAGCTTCAATCGAGTTGATTCCACTTGAATTGATCAAAAAAACATTCTAGTTAATAACAAAATTTACCCCATTGCAGTCGTGATTTATTAGGTTAGACATAATAGATTAACTAGCTCATTAGTTCTCGAATTTCTAGATTTTAAACTCGTAATTTTCTGTTATTTTTTAGCGTGTGTTAACATAGGTATTTTTGAGTGATTCCACTTGGAATGGAGGCCTAAGAAATCCTGTTAAATAAACAAAAAAATGTCCCGTCCAATTTGGATTTGATTTTCTTATTCATTCAGTGAATTATATCTTCCTGTAGCAAACCTGTTCCTTGTAGCATATTCATGTAGCACTCTTCCAACATGTATGTAATTGCCCAGATTTTCTCAAAAATGTTTGTTTTTGTCCATTAGAGTTGAATCATGACCCCTATGATATAAATCAATGGTTGATGAGGAATAAACACCACTTAGGACTTTCCTTTTTACCCATGCAAAATATCTTAGCGAATTGGGTTAATGGACAAATTTATGAATTGGATAATACAATCATGATTTTCTTGATCGTGTAGAAATTATGACTATAGATTAACCTGGTAATGCAATATAAATAAAGAAAAATACTTTGATCTACTTCTACAATAAATGTTGCGGAAGCTTAAAATATTTGAGCAAGATCAAGTTGAACACATAGACTAGAAGAAGAATCAATTCACATGAAACACAGAAGAATACTCAGAGGAAAGCCTCAGCTAAAAACCCCACTATATGTATTATCATACAAGGTGGAAATATATCAGGATTACACAAAGCCTTAGCTCTCACAGCTAGACAACTCTCAGTATAATCCCTCACTGATTCTCATAGGCAAAATATACTGCTCATAAGCCTTCTCCTCTACCCTCTAAGCTCCTATTTCCTTGCGCTATTTCTCCTGAGTGATCCTACTGTTACCAAGTGTAACATTGATCTCACACCTTGTAAAGCTGTGCAATACTCAAGGAATGAATTACTTCTGTATGCATGATTTTTCCTTATAAGAAAATTCATGCAACTGATAGTACATTGTCCTTGTCTTTAATCTCAACTCGGTCTTTCTCAGAATAGAAATGCACGAGTTAATGATGAGAGAAACTTTAGTTATCTAGAGTACACTAGTTGGATGCATGTATGCATTAACTCACTGAACTCACAATTAGTTCTTCAAACAGTTTGGAACTAATTTAACTAGACTTAACTCAGTAAATTGAGCTAACTAATTACAACTCAAATATAACACAACCTTATCTCCTTAATTAAAGGATAATCTCCTTAATTTAAGTGATAACTATTGCATGACTTCAAAAAGGCTTCTAGCTTGAATTTATCCAACTAATTAACTCAAGATGAATTAAATAATTATTTTTCAAGCAGCTGGTGAGACTAAATTCGAATTTTAATTCTCAATTTTAATTCAAGGACAAATTAAAATTAGAATATTCTTGTTGTCACATTTCAACACTCCCTCTCAACAAGAAAGGGATTATCTTCCACGCCAATCCTGTCTCTATGGAACTCGAATTTACACTTTGACAATGTCTTTGTCAAAATGTGAGCATCTTGCTCCTCTATAAAAATATACTGCAGTAGCATGATCCTCTTCGCTACACAATCTCTGAGATGATGATATCGAATGTCGATGTGCTTGGACCTATCATGAAATACTGGATTCTCAAAGAGTTTGATATAACTTTGATTATCACAATAGATCACAGTTGGATCTATACTATGATCAAAAAAACCAGCTAGAATTTTCTGCATCCAGATGGCCTCACATGTTGCCTAACTTGTAGCCATGTATTCATCCTCTGCCGAGATGAGTGCAACCAACCTTTGTTTCTTGTTGTACCAAGAAACTGCAGCTGACCCAAGGTTGAAAATCCCTCTTGATGTGCTCTTTTGATCTTATGGACTCCCTGCCCAATCTGCATCAGTGAAGCCCTGTAGCTTCACTCCCTTTGTCTATTTGTATGATAATCCATACTGAGAAGTGCCTCTGTGGTATCTCAATACTTTCTTTATCGCCTTCCAAAACATCTTGGTAGGTTGACCCATAGCTTGACTCAACTGGTTCACGGCATAGCACAAATCTGGTCGTATGTTCACTAAGTACATCAGTGAGCCCACAAGTTGCTTGTACACAGTAGCCTCTACTACTTCTCCTAAAGTAGCATCCTCCTTCCACTAGTTACCTGCTAGAGGAGTCTGCATGGGATTGAACTTCTCCATGTGGAATCTCCTGAGCATCTCGTTGGCATACTTTCCTTGAGACACAAACAACTCCCCATCCTTCTACTACACTTCCATGCCAAGGAAGTAATGCACGAGACCCATGTCTTTCATCTTGAATTCTCTTGCAAGGTCCTCCTTGCAAGACATGATCAACTGACCATCACTGACAATATGAGATCATCAACATAAAGTACAATGATCAACTACTTACCTTTCACCATGATGTGGTACAGGTTCACATCTGCTTCACTCTTTGTGAAGCCCAACTCGGTGAAGTAGTTTCCTATCCTAGTGTACCAAGCACTAGGTGCTTGCTTCAACCCATACAAAGCTCTCTTGAGTCGGCACACATGCGACTCACGATCGAAGGTCTCAAAACCTTCCAGCTGCTCTATGTACACCTCTTCCTCAATCTTGCCATTGAGGAATACAGTCTTCACATCCATCTGATGGATCTTCCAACCCATCTGTGCTGATAGTGCCAACATCGATTTGATAGATGAGTACCTTGCTACAGGAGTAAAATTATCATCATAGTAAATACCCTTGACCTGTGAAAAACTATGGGCAACAAATCTTGCCTTATGCTTCTCCACACTACCATTAGCAGCTTGCTTTACCTTGTAAAGCCAACAGGAACTCACAACTGACTTGGTCTCCAGTCTCGGAACCACATCCCAAACACTGTTATGAGCTATGGAGTCATACTCCTCCACCATAGCATCAAACCAAATTGGCTGCTGCACTGCTTCCTCAAAGGAAGATGGCTTGGTCTCAACACATTCCCTAATAAGGGCCATGTATCTAGTGTACCTCTCAGGTGATCTCCTCTGTCTACACTGAGAAGATGGTTCTCCCACATTTTTTCTCACATCCGACAACAATCTGTCAGCTTCTCTTCTGCGCTTCCGTCCATCTCTGGAAGACTCTTCTTGAGTGGATGTCTCCACTCCTAGAACCTCTGCATGTGGCTGCTCCGCATTAGTCTGAGGCTCCTCCTTCTTAAAAACCAACAGTTCCTCCACAACCTATATAGTTGGAGCTCCCTCTCAAGGGAAATGCGCATGGCCTTTTGCGCATCAAACTTGAGATCTCTGTGAACCAAATTCCTCCAACTAGTAGGCAAGTACACCCAATAGTTGTGGGGTGTATCAGTGTACCCCACAAGTATCTCCAACTCGGTTGTTGGCTCAAGCTTCTTCCATGCATCCTTTGTCACATGGAAATATACCAATGAGCCAAAGATCCTGAAGTGACCCACATCTGGTCTCTTACCGGAGAAAGCTTCCTCTAGTGTCTTCATCCCAAGTATGTGATGCGGGATTCTATTCTACAAATAGACCGTTGTGTTGCATGCCTCGGTCCACAAATGAAGTGGCAGGCCTTCGTCATGCAGCATCACCCGTGCTGCCCCCACAATAGTTATGTTCTTCCTCTCGACCACCCCATTCCGCTGTCGATTATGAGGTGCCGTCAACTCTCATTTAATTCCTTCCACTACACAGAAGTCCTTAAACTTTTGAGAGACATATTCTCCACCATTGTTGCTTCTCAAGGCCTTGATCTACTTCCCTGATTCTTTCTCGACCAAAGCTTTGAACTCACAAAACTTTGAGAAGGTTTGGTCCTTCTTTTTCATGAAATAAATCTAGCATTTACGAGAATAATCATCAACGAAAATCGCATAATACCTTTGCTTCGCTATGGATACTGTTGAGAATGGTCCACACAAATCAGTATGAACTCACTCTAAGATTGCTTCTGCTCGATTGTCTCAATCATGAAAGGAATACTTGGCATACTTTCCCAAGGTACAACCTTTGCATGTGTCAACTTCCTCAAGTTTACCTTTGGGAAGTCTTGTAGATAGTTGTTGCATTATCTTCAAGGCCTCATGATGCAAATGGCCCAACGGCTTGTGCCATAACTCGCCAGTGTCTTAGCTTTGCACCAATTCTACTTTCAAACTCAATGCTGCACAATCATCTACCTCTAGTTTATAGAGATTCTTCAGTCGAATCTTGATCCTGTTGGTCTGACCCGTGGCTATGTGTCTTAGGAATGCCTTTCCTTTATTGAAGACAACATGATATCCTTTTTCCTTCAACATCATGACAGATACCAAGTTCTTCTTCAGTCTAGGCACATACTTCACATCTGTGAAGGTGTGAGGAGCTCCATGCTCCCTCTGAAAAGCAACCGTGCCCACTCCTGAAACACTGTACTTTCTGTCGTCACCCATCTCTATGTGCATCTTGAGGTCTTTCTCCTCCAAGGTATTGAATAAACTTTTGTCACCGGTCATGTGGAATGAGGCTCCATTGTCAATATACAAAACACAACCCACCATCGATGACACCATGCATGCGATGAGGGTAAAGTCCATTTCAAACTGAGAGGATAATGCCTCACCTTCTGATCCTTTTGAGAATCCCTTCTTGGACTTCTTTGATGGGCAATTAGTTGCATAATTTCCCATCTCGTGACAATTAAAGCATCTCAGTTTAGACTTATCAACCTTCTTCCCTCCATGAGAAGAATTCGATTTGGAATGGGAAGCCTTCCCCTTCCCTTTCCTTGCCTTACTTTCTAAGGCCATATTTTCTTCATCATCATTCTTTGATGAAGAACCATCTCATGTGCTCCTCCCGATCTCCTCTTGCATCAAATCCGACCACAGTTATTCTCAATCCGATAGCTTCTCCCTTCCATTCATAGAGTCCCGGTAGCTATTCCAGTGCTTTGGAAGGCCGAGGAGAGTGAGGCTCACGATATCATCATCGGCAGTAGTTATTCCCACACTACCAAGCTCATCTCTACATGTGGTGAGCTTGTTCAGATATGTGGAAATAGTATCACCCTTCTCCATCTTGATTTTTTGAAGCTTATCCTTGAGCTCCAATTTCCTCTGGCCGCTACTGTTCTGGTAGAGGTCCTTCAATGTCTTCCACATTGAAAACAGAGTATCCTTCCCATGGAGACTCGAGATAATATGGTCTCAAACTCCCTCTAGGATGATTCTTCTCACCTTCACTACACACTTCTTCCACTCAGCCAACTCTTGTGCATTAGATGTAGCTGGCTTTGGGATTTCTTGATCAATGAAATCCTTCAAGCCATTGTCTTCTAATATAGCTTCCATTCTATCTTTCCATGCTATGTAATTCGAGCTGCCTTCCAAGGCATACTCGAGTCTCAAGCCATAGAATGCCATTGACCAACCTGAAGTATGACATGAATTTGATTTGTACTTGCAACCTCGAACTTCAAACTTCAAATTCTCTTCTCAGTATACTGTTCACAGCTCTGATAAACTTGGCTCTGATACCATGTAGAAATTATGACTGTAGATTAACTTGATAATGCAATATTACTAAAGAAAAATACTTTAATCTACTTCTACAATCAATTTTGCGGAAGCTTAAAAGATTTCAGCAAGATCAAGCTGAACACATATAACCAAAAGAAGAATCAATGCACATGAAACACAGAAAAATACTCAGGGGAATGCCTCAGCTAAAAACTCCACTATCTGTATTATCATACAAGGTGTAAATATATCAAGATTACACAAAGCCTTAGCTCTCGCAGCTAGCCAACTCTTAGTACAATTTCTCACTGATTCTCACAAACAAAATAGACTGCTCATAAGCCTTCTGCTCTGCCCTCCAAGCTCCTATTTCCTTGTGTTGTTTCTCCTGGGTGATCCTACTATTACCAAGTGTAACACTGATCACTCACACTGATCTCACACCCTGTAAAACTGCATAATACTCAAGGAATGAATTCCTTCTGTATGCATGAGTTTTCCTTATAGGAAAATTCATGCAACCGATAGTACATTGTCCCTGTCTTTAACCTCAACTCGTACTTTCTCAAAATAGACATGCATTAGTTAATGATGAGAGAATCTTTAGTTATCTAGAGTACACTAGTTGGATGCATGCATGCATTAACTGGCTGAACTCACAATTAGTTCCTCAAACAATTTGGAACTAATTTAACTAGACATAACTCAGTAAATTGAGCTAACTAATTACAACTCAAATATAACTCAACCTTATCTCCTTAATTAAGGGATAAGCTCCTTAATTTAAGGGATAACTGTTGCATGACTTCAAAAAGACTTCTAGCTTGAATTTATCCAACTAATTAACTCAAGATGAATTAATTAATTATTTTTCAAGCAGTTGGTGGGACTAAATTCAAATCTTAATTCTCAATTTTAATTCAAGGACAAATTAAAATTGGAATATTCTTGTTGCCACATTTCAACAAATTGCCATATCAAATGAAATTTATCAATGGATCTAAACTATTTGAAATGTAATGATTGATATTTATTTAATTATATTTACTTTATGAAATTATAATAATTTTTCCTTCCCTGTATTTTCTTTCTTGCAATAACTCAAGATTTCCATTTCGAGCATTTCCATTTCTGCAACTAGTTAGGATTTGATTTCATTACATGCACTCCATTACATCATGACAACGAAGGAATGACACATTATATGTTGCACATATAGTTTTGATACCATTTAAGTTTGTATTAACCCCAAGTTGATAATTAAAGTTTGTAGCCTTGGTAGTTGCAACATTCTTGTTGCAATACCGAGGCTCATCATCTATATCAGCATCATTCTGAGCATTCTGTTTCAAATCATCATACCTATTTTGTTTCATTGATGAGGGATACATCAAGGCCTTCTTATGATGGGTCACTTCCTATCGACATCATCTCTTTATCCCGGAATTTGAATTAGAAACACCCCTTTTATATCTTGGTGGTTTCATACATCAATGGCAATTTTCCTCACTCTTGGTAAAAATTTTACATCATTAGCCTTCAACTGAAAGACTTTGTTTGGTCTTCTACATAACTCATTCATTCACACCATACAAATTGTACTAGAGTACCTTGAGATCAATTAACATCATCGGTGGTTTCTCTCACATCGATTAATGTCTTACATCATTGGCCAGTAATCAAATGGTGTCTACCATGTTTAAATTCAACTCATTGATTCACATGGTTAGACTCCTACATTGGTTGGTCATGTGAATGAGACAAAATACCCCAAATTTAGTTTCATCCATATGGGTTGTGATTTTAGGATTAATACAAGATCACAATGTATGATGGCTATGGTCATACAAATAGTTATCCAATCATGGGTCCACCATTGGTCATCCATGGACATGTCTTTTCGTCATTGTACATGTAATGTTAGATTATGTGTTGAGCATGGATATGCCTCCCTCAGCAAAGGTGTCATGATGTAAATGTATTGTAATAGTTGTTCTTGATCTTGAATTGTCACAAGGTAAATCACTTTAGTCATCAGTTGTTATTTCCGACTTTGCACTTTAGGGGGAAGTCTGCTATATGAATTTTTTCTGCATCTGGTCAATAGGCCTTCAAACAGGACCAATTCACATCCTTCAACATATTGTCATCATCCCTACATAAATCCCTAATCATTACTCCACTGAATCCCTTAGTTTTTGTTCTTGACTGCTGAGTTTCCAAGCTTTTAAGTCCCAATGCACTCTGGCCCTTTAGGGACCAATGTTGACTACTAGGTTGACCGTCTTTGCACATGCACAGATCATCAACAGGTTTCTTAGTCTTGGGGTTGCACTGATTCTAGAAATTTGGTAAAAGTAAAAAGAATCCTGAAGTTTCCTCTTCTAGAATCTTCCTGAGGTTGTTTCAACCATTTACCTTGGATAAGAGTCAAAAATCCTATCCTATCCTACCTTGAATTTTTCACCTCTTATCCTTTGAGTGCATCCTTCCATCTCAAGTGGATCTCAAGCCTATATTGGTAAATGGATAAGAATTCATGAACTACCTCCCTCAACTATAAATTTACAACCATCCATGGGTAAGGGGTTGGCTTTTTGAGATTGATTACACCCTCATTTTGTTTCTTTGAGAGTCAATATTCCATGCATTAGGGTGGCATAGAGGCATTCTTTGTGGAAAGTAAAGGACAAGTCAACTTGGGGAGCTCTTCTACAAGATCAACTCCTATTTTTGGTTGTAAATCTTTCTATTTCTGTTAATACAAAGAGTATATTGTTTTCCTATATATGATGTTATGATTTAATGTATTTTAATACCATGATGATCTATTGAATGAAGTGGTTGAATTAAGCTACATAGATGTCGTATATATTTGGCTTGTCTTGTTTAATTGTGCAGGTTCTAATTATAGAAATCGAAGCTAGGATTGGAGCGTACAAGCCCAGGAAGAAGCGAAGATTGCAAAAGGTTCCAGGTAGGCCTCATTCCATCATTCACTTGATAGCAATGGCAACAAGTGCGAACATACTCAACCTATGAATCATTATCATTTTAATTTATTTTAATGTGATATTACACTCATTTACAATTACTACCACATCTCCTCCATACTGGAGTATAGAGTGCCTATCAATGCAATAATATTTTTAGTTTCCTTCACAGAGGAGTATGGAAGGGAATGTATAAAAGTGTGTGTGTGTGTGTATATAGTATCTATCTATATATAATAATGAAAAAAAAAAAAAAAAAAAATAAAAACAAAAACAATTATATATATAAATATAAATATATAAAAATTAAATTTGTACATATGCCAAAAAAAAACTCAATTAAATATATTATGTTTTTTTATAGTTAAAGAAATATTTTTAAATATGATATGGATAGAGTTACGAGAAATTATTAAATTTTTCTTATGTAAAATATGAGTCTAAAAAAAACTGATAAAAAATAGATTTAATTGAGAGTAATTGATCTTAAGGTAAAAGAGCGCAAAAAATTACCCAATAAAAGTATAACAATTATCCAATAATGACATAAATATTGTCAAAGATAAGAAAGATTTACTATTGAAAATAAACTTTTAATACAGAAGGAAAACCAACATAATCATCACATAATTACACTCCAAGAAGATAAATGAAGGCATTCAGATTTTGGTATGGTCTTTGTTGGGGCCAATTTTGGGTAAAAAGACTTGGAGAAATTTTGATGGAATTTTCAGAGTTTTGGTGGAGTTTCATGCACAAGTGAAGAGAAGGAAATATCATGAAGTACTACTACACAAAAGTACCACTGGAGGATTAGAGTGCTAAAATTTCATGGAAAGAAAGAGCGTGCAGAAAGGATCAATGCACAAGGCAGTCGAGTTAAGGTTGATTGAGACTTTTAGACCAATTTTGATTATATCAAGCATACCACTTGTAATTTACCAACCCATGGTGAATATTTTACATGGTAGTAAGGTCGGCTTGGTTCCATATAATCATCTACAAACAGATGGAAGAAGAGAGGATTTGGGTTGGCTACTTCTGGGGTTAATTTTGGGTTGGTTAATTTTTTTGGGTATTGGTTGGAAAATAAATTGTGTGATTGCTATTATAATGTTGTAATGTTATTATGAATAGGTTGGTGTAGAAAATTGGGGTAAAAATTATAATGTTGTAATGATTCACCTAACACTTTTTTAAATATTGATAGAAGAAAATTGATGGCTATATTTTCCCAATTCAAGTGTCTTATGTAATGGTTGCATGATATGTTAGTTTATGTTAACTTTCAATATATTGTAGTAAAGGTTTGAGTATTTTACATTGTGTTGAATATTTGAATGTTTGTTATCACACCATAGATGAAAATGAAAGCACCCTTTCAAATTTGTTAATGTTTGGATATCTGTAACAAACGTTATGAATGTTTATGACTAGATCTAGCTTATGATCATGAACTGGATATTGTATAATATAGAAGAGGATAGTTTACACATAGATTCCAATTCCCTTCACTGCTGCGAAACTTTGGTTCTCACAATCCCCATAGGTCCCTCAAGTGAGACTTCGTCTATTTGTAGGTGATGTCAAAAGGGTTGGTGTCTAGTTGTTATGTATCCATATCAAAATAAGATAGAAACATAAGAAAAAATAGATCAACTATTAGATAATAAGCCACTCTGAGGGCGGAACCTCCCTTTACATCACATAAATGAAAATTTCTAAGGTGATTCAAATGACAAGATCTTCTTGGTATATATAGGAGTCTAAGGGGTCAAAATATAATTAGGGCCTACATAAGAATAATAATTTAAGGGAACAACAATAGCAATAATGGGCTTCTATGGGGCACAACTATAAGAATGGAGGCTACACTAATATTATAGGGACTTAACATGCCCCTCTCCTTAAAAAAGGTTTTTTCCTCAATACTTTATTAGTTATGGATACTTCTATATTAAATACTCATCCTCCCCTGTGGAATCTTCAGTATGTAAGTTACTACACTTAATAATGAAATACTTTGAAATTGATCGATTCTGTAGCTATCATATTCTTATTTCCATAGTTTCTTCAGGCTCCAATATGATTTTTCCTTCCTCGTCGAGTTTTGGAAATATAGTTTGAGTTGGGAGCTTGTCACCTATAACATTTTTTAAGAATGAAACATGGAAAACTAGATGTATTCACAAAGATGTAGGAAGCTCCAACTTGTATGCCATAGTATTAATATTTTGCAACACCTTGTAAAGGCCATAGTACTTGGGTGATCATTTATTATCCTTCTTTGCTTTATTTAGGGAAATTTTGTTGTATGGTTGTATCCGTAAAAATACCCAATAATCCACATCAAAACTTCTTTCACCATGATGGTGATCTACCTATTTTTTCATTTGATCATGCGATAGAGTCAGGTTATCCTTTAAGAGTTGGAGAAATTGTTGTTGATGCTCGATGTGATATTCTATTGCCTGAACCTTAGAATTGTCTCTTAAATACAATGTGACGGAAGGTGGATGATATCCATAAAGTTCCACAAATGGGGTCATTTTTACCGCGGTATGGAAGGAAATGTTGTACCACCATTTTGCTAGAGGTAACAACTTGACCCAATGTGTTTCTTTATTAGATACAGAGCAACAAAGATATCCTTCCAAACATTTTTTCATTATATTAGTTTTCCTATCAGATTGAGGATGATAGGATGAGCTATGACCTAATTGAGTACTAAGACAAGAAAATAATTTTTTTCAAACATTTCCAGTGAAAATGGGATCTCTGTCACTTACAATAATCTTTGGGTTTCCATGTAGCTTTTGAACGGTTTCCACAAATGTAGTAATGATTGTACTAGCTTTGAAAGGATGAGATGGTGCACAAAAGTGTGCATACTTAGTAATTCTATCAACTAAAACCATGATGAAACTCTTTCCTTTGGACTTGGGTAAACCTATGCTAAAATCCATTGAGACTTCCTCCCAACACTGACTTCGAATGGATAATGGTTGTAAAAGACCTAGGACCTTAATTTTATCAACTTTATTTTGTTGGAAAACCAAACATTCTACCACAAACTTCTAAATATCAGATTTAAGTCCATCCCAAAAAAGGTTTTTCTTGACCCTATGAAAAGTTTTTAAAAATTGGAGTGCCCTCTGATGAGCACCAGTATTGCAACAAGGATGCTGCAACTCTTGGGGCTACCAACTTTAGTTCATCAACCTAGGGTTTGTACAAACTTGGAGGTGACATTCTTGTATACACAAGTAGATGTAATGGGTCCACTTTTTCACTATTGATATGGGGAGATAGAACACTAGGGCTTCTCAATCCAGACTTTTTTTTATGTTTGAAATGATGGGAGTATTTGGTAGAAATTTTCCTAAGTTATCCCTATTCCTACGAGGCATGAAAGGAGTTTTTTTGTTTTGTTTTTCAAGCTTTAAGACTAATTAGAAAATTGAAAAGAAGCATTGAATTGAAACTAATTGTTGAATGGAACCAATTGCAGAATAGAAATTTAGAAAGCAAACCATCTTACACTACCTTGCAGAATGGAACTAATAGTAGAATGAAAGAGATAAGAAATGGAAGAAAGAAAGAAGAAATCACATCTACTCAGACACCTCCCTGGAAATGGTGCCAAAAAGTGATGAGCACCAGTATTACAGCAATAATGTTTCAACTCTTGGGGCTACTAACTTTACTTCATCAACCCGAGTTTCACAAAAACTTGGAGGTGACAGTGTTGTATACACAAGTAGATGTAATGGATCCACTCTTTGTCACTGCTGAGCTGGGACAATAGACCACTAGTGCTTCTCAAACCAACCTTATATTGATTTAGAAGATGTTTGATTACCAATTGAGAGAGGAGAACTTTACCCTAATTGAGAGGATTTAAATTCTACTTGTTGTAGTGATAAAAGGCTGAAATAGATGCCTACAAAATGCATAATGCATCTAGCTATTTTTTAATACACCTTGCTTGTCAAAGGAATTCTAATTTAACATATGTGAAATATTAACTACCCTAAGCATGAAATATCATCTAAACAAGAACTTAATTGTTGTGTACATGAATAAATATAAAACCTCTTTCTTTTTATCTTTTTGTAAAAATATAAATGCTAATCCTTCTTGGCTACATGGTAGGTTAGATAGGTGTGGAGGGAGTTGAGTGCAATGGGTCAGATGGCTTCGGAGGTCAGTAGGGGTCTTCTCCTAGGTTTCATGATGAATTTTTCACAAATTAGGCTCAAAACAGACCACTATAGGTTTTCTTATAGGATGTCTACTAGATGTCCTAGTTCACCTACAGGATCCCCTGTTTCCCTACAGGAACAGGCTGAAAGCATAAGGAGTGATTTAGAAAGTGGTATGGAGCTTAGGGAAGGTGAGGAATGGAAGAAATAAGGCAAGGGAGTGATTGGAACTCACTCAGAACTCAAACCAAAGCTTTATGATGGTTGGATTTTCTCAACAAGCATGGCAAGTTGCCTTTGTAAAACGATACTTCGAATTGAGAACTTAGTGGCCCTTGGATATCATGGGTGGATATAGTTTGCCTAAGGCTAATGACATAAGGTCTTCTTGCAATGTAGAAACTCCTACAACATATACATCATTGGTGGCATTTATCCATCAATCATCTCAAAACAAGAAGGGTTCACAAAAATATAAGAAAATAGAATTTGCATCATTTATTGGCCAATTTCATGAAAGGAAATGCTTGAAACCTATTATGAAAGAAACATAAAATCTAATATTAAACTTAAGATTTCATAAATGACAACTGAAAACTATCTTCTAAAATTGAAAGAGGATGACCTAATTAGGAGAAGAACCCTAAATTTCATAAGAAACTAGAATTCTGTCTTTTTGGGTTGGATGGGAATTGTTCCTCATGCCCTGGTCCCTGAAGGGAGGAATGTTGTAAGAGCCACCCGTTATCAACCTTTTTTGAATATTTTCTTATATCTATAATGTTATTGTTAAAGCTATACACAAATGGAACCAAACTAATCAAATCTACCACTACTTGCAATTTAAGAACACCAAAATCAATTTAAAAGCTAATATATGAGATAACCTAAGCATACAAGTACAGTAAGAGGAACCTTTGCTGCTAGGGTTGGGCCCTAACCCAAGATCTTTAGCCCTTTGAGTCAACTCAGTCCTAGATCAAAGGAATGTTGCTCATTTTCATTAACATATCAAAAAATACATAACAGTGTTTGGTCACAATCCTTCAACTCGAAAACTGCTTAGCTATCTTACATAAAAAAACTAAATCCTAATGAGGCTCTAGGCCTCTTTATTTATACAACTAAATTTTCCAACAAATTCCTTAAATCTAGGGAGGCTTGGCTCCCAATATTGAGATTAATTGGTTTTTAACTATCACTAGCTTTACTTCCAATGATCCTCATGACTTAGCTACTTGCAACTCTGAGCTAGTGTGACTTGATTGAGGGATCTTCGAGTGAATGAGGAGTTAATGAGGGAGATCCCATCTCCTATAATCTCTTCTTCTTGTCTCATTCAAGTTCCTATAGCCTAATTAGCCACATTTTTCTCCCAAAACCTGCAATCAATTCACATTAGACCACTAGACATGACATTTTACTTTTATTCATCTCATTAAGCAAAATATAATTAAAACATGTAAATAATTATGAGAAGAGTTGATTTTAGTAATATTGGAGGTGTATTAAGGTCCATATAGTTTACCCAATGATGAGCCTCATCATCACCCCCTACTGAAAGTGTTGCTCATCCTCTGAGAAACTCAATCTATGTCCATGTCCTTCATTTCTCTAGTGGCTTCCCTGGCATTCCATGCTTCTGTTGTAATCACTTCCTCTTGTGAATAAAACCCTGCATTCTTCTCTATCTCTTCCCAATGATTTCTTTCTTCTTCTTCTTTTGTTCCTTCCCACATTCATAAAAGCAATGGTGGATTGAGCTTTAAGCCAATCCAATTGACTTTGATTCTTTGTAATGATTTCTTATACATTGGGGTTCTATTTAGTGCCTCCCTCATTCTATCATGAGAATGATATTCTCTGATTTTTAGGCTGTAAGGTAAGGTGTTCCATCTCCTTTTGCAGGCTTGCTGGCTGTCATCTCCTAGCAATCTTAGCATGTCTTCAAAGTGTGTGACTATCTGTTCTTGTACAACAAGGTACCTTGGTGCAAGATTAGGATCATTTGCAATGAGGTTGTGAGTGTTGATGACAGCCATTGGGTTAGACTATTCTGCTCTGATCATAAGGGGTTCTACCTCTTCTTTTGCCAATAAATTTTTCATCTCTGTAGTTCTTGCCTCCTCATGATTCATCTAAGATGCCAAGGCCATTAGTTGCAAGTCCCCTAACTTTAGATTTGGGTCCCACACATTTGAATATGTCAAGGCTAAATTTTGTAGGTAGAACTAAGATATATTTGCTCTATCCTCCAAGGTGCTTTGATCGCAAAGGTCAATGAATTGTTTGTAGTCTTGCAAAGCCATAGTTCCTCTTTGTGTTAGCGCCTTTATCTGGAATTGTAGTGATTGTTCCTTGAGGTATAAGGCATATGACTTTGCTAACATCCTGCATTGGAATGCCTCCATGGATAAACTGACCATAGTTTCCAATTGGATTTCCCTTTCTTGTAGCTACTTCTTTAGCCATGTGTTCTCTTCCCATCTCCTGCAATTTCTCCTCCATGTGGCCTACATCCTCTACCCCTTTTGATTTAGAAATTTTCATCCACCTGTGTGTCCTTGCCTTCTCTTTTTCAAGTTCAAAGAGTAGAGGAATGGAAAAATTTTATGGTATCATCATACCTCCTTCAATGAACTTGTAGTAGGAGCTGAGATTTGGCTATGGGCTAGGTTCCTTTATTTCTTTTCCCTCTTCCTTTGTTTCTTGTTGTGTAATTCCTTCCTCGTTTCTTTTTTGTGTTTCCTGTAGGTTTGACAGAGTTTCCTGTAGGATTGTCTCTGCTTCCTATAGGTTTGACTATGTCTCCTGTAGGAGACCTTTTCCTTTTAATGAGGCCAACATTGTGAAAGGCCTCCTAACATAGGTGATTGGAGACTTGGGAGATGCTTTCTTTTATGTTCCTTCTCCTTCATTTTTCTTTAGAGGGACTACTTTTCTTGTTGTTTTGGCGAGTCCTCTATGAATAATGGAGTTTTGGTAGGGGTTTGAGGTCTTCCTTGTCTAATCCTGGTGTTATTTCTTGTCATGAAGTAAAGTGGGGTTTGTCTTTGTCTCTTTCCTTTTCATTTGACAGGTGTACTTAGGATAGTTAGAGCAGCTGTTGCCTCTTTCTTTGTAGGCTCTGGAGACACCCTTGGTGATTCTTCTTCTTCTCTGCCTTGAGTTGCAGAATTATGTTCATCCTTCTATCCTTTATCCTCTTTTCCATTTTCTTTTTCATCCTCTTCATTGTCTCCTCCTTCCTCTTCTTTTTCTTCCTCTATTTCTTCACTCTGCTTACTTGTTTCTTCTTTTGTTTCCTCCTCTGTTTATCCTTCATTTCCCCCTTTGTCTCTTCTTCATTTTCATCCTATGTTTCTTATTTTGTTTCCTCCTTTGTTTCTTCTTCTCCCTCACTAGCAGTAGGGCTACTATCATACTCAGTAGCTTCAACTACTCCTTCAGCCTGCATGTCTACAAATGTTGTCCATGCAATAGGGAATCTTAAGTTTTGTAGAGAATCTTCAAGGATCAGTTCAATCAACCCATGATGGGCTATTTTCTAATGTTTTCCCTCTTGAACCTTGATGCTCATGCCTATCATGGATTGTAGAAGAAAATAGGGTATATTCAGTCTGTTATGAGGAGGTGTGTTCTCTCCAAATCTCATTTCTTGGAGGATTCTGAAGTGGTATCCATACACTACATTGTATCTCCCTTCACATGAAATATATTTGATGATGTGGTAACTAAATTCATTCCAAGGGTAAGGAATTCTCTCCCTTCTGACCCCATTTTTGTCTTCAATTGGTTCTTCTCCTTCCAAAAATAAAATTTTCTTTGCAAGGGTGTTGTTAGCCTTTTCCTCTTTCCTCCATTGTAACCCTAGGGGGAGTGTAGTTATTATTCTTATAACCTCAGGGGTAATTTCTACTGATAAACCCTTCACTACAATAGTGGCACTAGCTCTAGTGAGGGGTATGAGTGAGAGGGAAAATTCTCTAGCCACATCATCATCGTATCCTCTCATCCTCTCAAAGAACCCCATCCATTGATGCCTTGTAAAAATTTCCACCACGGGAGAATGCTGGTAGATTTTTTCTATGTTGGTGGGTTCTCTCTTATTGAAACCTCCTATCATATTTTCTTGGTAATTCTTGAGGTTTGTGTGGATATAGTTCAAGACTTTTGAAAGGTGAGGAAGTTTTGGAATTTAACTTTTAGTGACATGCAATACAATATTTTTATCCTTATATGCACTACAAATTCCTACCTGAATTGAGTATTTCTTATTTTTAAATGGAAAATATGGAAGGTATAGCACCTACCTCACTTTGCTATGTTCTGGTGATGATAACCCTTGATTTAATTTCCCTTAGTGTCCACTGATAGCTCTGTAGGCTAATCTCTCTGTATCCTATAGGTTTCCTGTAGGTTTCCTACTTGTTTTAGATGTTGACTATTTCCTATAGGTGTTATTTTTGGAATGCCGAGAGTAACCTCTCCGTTCGATGAATCCTCGAAGTTGCCTTTTATTTTCTCATATGGGAATCATTTTTTTGTTTCTATTTATGGATGATCGTGTTGGGTGGTGTGTTGGTTGGTCGAGTACGAGTACCTTCTTTTGGATCGTTGGTCCCACTACCAGTCCATCATTTTACCTTACCTCGTAAACATCTCCCACTCTTATCCTTTGTAACTTTACTGTCTTTGGATTCATTCCATTTTTCCTTTGGTTTGACCTTTGCCACATGTGTAGTGGTCTAACCCTTTTCTTCTAGTTATTTGACCAAGGGTGTCCAAGTTAACTGGCTGAGGGTGGCCAAGTTAACTGGCCACCTTCACTTATAAAATCAACTCTCGCATTATTCCTACAATTTTGATCATGTCATACTTATGAGAGAGCATTAGTAAGATGACATACCTGTCGTTTGCTTCGTTGATGATGCATGCTGGAGAGTGGTGCCACTTTGATGTGTTTTTCAATCTGCATATTTTCACTGTATATTTCCTCTTTTGATGCTTTGTTCCTTTTTGATGATGTGTAGGTGTAGGACCTTGTTGCTGGTGATCTTCCTACTACTGCTAAGCTCTAGAGGAGCTTACTCATCCTTGTAGTCCTTGTGTTGAAGATGGTTGCAATCTCTATGGTTTCTCTTATGGGATAGGATGCTACAGAATTTCCTACAAGATGTCTTGTAGTTTCCTTTCCCTTAAACTTTCACATCTTTCTCAACTCTAAAGTAGAAGGGTGTTGAAATGAGTTGAGAAGGGGGTTATGGAATGGTAGGTGATGGATTTTGATTTTGGATATGCCTCCTCTTTTCTTTTTTTCTTTCTTTTTGTTCTTGTTTTTTTGTTCTCTTTTTTTTTTGTAATTTTTTCGAACTGATTGCTTTGATGGATACAGGGATGACATGGTGATGAAATGTATTGGTTGTGGTGTGGTGAGGTAAATGGTTTTTGAATTCAGACATAGACTTGTGTCACCACCTTGCCATTGGACTATTCTTCTTGTGGTTTTCAAGATCTCTTGCAATTTCTACAAGAAACTCCAGTAGGATTACAGGGAATCCTGTAGAAAACACATAATTGTTTGAAATGACCTAGAGTGAAGTAAAGTGGATAAAGGAGTAGGGGGATAATAGAAGATATGATATGGGTGAAGTAAAACATGGCTTTTGTAGATCCTGCTATCCTCCACATGTTGTGCTTCTCTTCGTCCTGTAGATCTGCAAAACAGAATTGTCATCTTTTGTATCCTTTTCTCTTTTTTTTTTCCTTTTTATTGGAAAAAAACTATTCTACCCCCAAGGAGATTTTAATCCTAGTTGTCTGTCCTAGGTGCCTCAAAATGGGTTTTCACCCAAATATCTTTTATTCTTATATTTTTTTAACACTCTTGGGCCACCTCAAGAGGTTTTCAACCCAACAGTGGTACTCAGGTGCCTCATGGAGTTTTTCACCTGAGTCTCTTTATTTTATTTTATTTTGTTTTTTTTTTCTCTTTTTTCCGTGTTTTGTTTTCTTCAGGCACTTGGTGGGGGGAAGCTGAGACTAGATCTACCACCATCACTGTCTTGTTCATGCTATTGATGAATTCCTGCTTTGATAAGGGATTTTTGTAGATTTTTAATCTGTACCCATTGACAAGAAAAGGGATAGCCTCTGCATCAATGGTTCTTATCTGCACAACACCATTACCATGAAACTTTTCTATTACATAAGGCCCTAACCATCTAGTCCTTAACTTTCCTTTGAAATCTTTGTATCGAGAACCATACAACAAAGCCCAATCACCTTCATGAAAATATTTGTCTTTTATATTCTTGTCATGCCAGATTTTCCTTTGAACTTGAGTCACCTCTATGTGCAGGAGGGCCTGCATCCTAAATTCTTCTAACCTAGGCAATCAGTTGATCCTCTTGAGGCAGTTTCTCCAAAAATGGAGCAGAATCGTCTCTTACTAGAAGCCTCGAGAACGATGAGCTAGTTATTATTGAGTAAGGATATGGTCGAGTTCTCCCATTTTGAGTCCTTGATCTTACCTTTAGGGATATCACCCTTAATATGTGGAAATTATTCCCCCTTTTTTGGATCCCTAACTCCCTCTCCTTCCCTATAAATGCATTCCCTTACACCCTCAAATGTTTGGTCAGACTAGATTGGTCATGATGTTGCTAAATTATGCCTAATTACTACCAATTTTTGAAGGAGAAAGGAGACGTTGAGAAGTCTTGGCTTGGACTTGGAAACCCATCCCGAAGAAGGCTTCCAACATCAAGGCAGTGGTTATATACTTCCCTCTTGTGTTTATTATTAATACAATGCATGTTTACTTTCCATAAGTGTGTAAATGAATAGTTTCTTAGTATGATGCTCCTTGATCTATCATATGGTTTACATTATAATGCATATGTTATGTTTTCCCTTTGTTGTCTTTGTTTGATCTCTCTTACAGGTATTCGTTCGGAACAAAACAACAAGGATCGAGCTTGGATGTGAGGAGAATGAGATCGACATTGAAAAATGATCACATAGGAGTGACGTAGGCCACCTTTCCTCTCTACTGTCATTCTAATTTAAAAATAGGAGAGTTTTTCATGTAGTTGTTTAAGCTGTTACTAGATCCACTCATTGGACTAGAGGGATCGCTTCTATCCATAGAAGGGATTGCTTAGTTAACAAATTGGTGACCCTGCTGGGGAGCCTATATCCCTTTCAACCCTCCTTTACATTTGTACCTTTTGATTAGTTTGGAAAACCTTTCAATGATCCTTGTTTTTTATTATCTAGGAGTCTCTACTCCGAGTAGTCGGTCATTTAGTGTATTAGGTCCAGGGTTTTTCTCATGATATACTTGTTTTTCCTAAAAAATTCTCACCTAGCGCGCTTTTTCTCAGACACAGTCATGCTGATAGCACTGATTTTTCCCAGTACATTTGCCCTGGAAACGGTCTGCCTGCGCTGGTCTAGTTTCTCGTCTAGCACGGGTTTTGTATTGTAAATTAGTGCTACCAACACGGGTTTTGCTATGTAAAGTAGCATTGATGACCCAGTCAACGTGGATTTTTCTATGTAAAGTAGTGTGGATCCTTAATATTATGAATTTTTAGCATTTATGCTAAAATCTTAGTGTGTCCTGATCTCTGAGGTCATCCTCTTGCTCTATGTGCATCAAATCATGTATGTTTTCCTTCGGGTTTTTTGTGGTGTGCAAAAGTTTATCCCATGCTTGAAGTGGTAAAAATTCCATTTTGATTGAGTCTTTCATACTTTGATTCAATTAAAATCTTTGTTTGGTTCTTGTATGAGTGTAAAATATTGATTTTCTGTTGATTGAGCAATAGTAGTTCTTTTGCAATCATAAAGAAATTGATTTTTCATTCATTTTCTTTTCATCTCATAATTTATATTTTGTAAAGTGAATTAGATCACATTGAATTGAAAAGTCATTTTTTGAGATTTATCATTGGACATATGTTACATTGTTTAGAGATTGAAAGCTAAAAGTACATCGAGTGAGTTCTCATTCCTTGAAGGGAAAATTGAAATCATTTCACTTTTTGGTGGTTGCATTTGGAAAATGAAAGTGAAAGATCTAGTTAAGACATATTTGTTTGCTGCATTTTTTGTTGTTGTATCATTTTTTGAATCTCTTCCCTCACTATATCAGCGTTCATGGAAACAGAAAGAATCATTTTCTCATGATATTTGCATCATAGTTGTTCAAGTCACATCATTTTGAGCCTTAAAACCGAAACTTAATTGAATATAAACATAAAATTTACCTCAATTAACCTAAGGAGCATTTGGAACTTAACGCAAACATTTAGAGGTTTAGGCTAGAGATGTGTTCCAATGTCATTAAAGATAGGATCTATTGTTATTTTCCGGCATTATATCCTGGGGGTGAAATGTCGTTCCATGTATGGAAGTGTATAGGACCATTCTCCAGTACTTTTGGGTATATCGAAGGTGCTCAATGCTGTTGGAAATGATACTGAGAGGGGGGGTGAATCAGTATTATCTAATCAATAAAACTTTTTCATTTCCATACTTAGATCCATATACACTACTTCAGTTAATTGAACCCGCGTGTATACGCAACTGTGTCTAATGAACCTAGTGTATATCCAGAATACTTATGATTCAGTTAATCCATTAAATTTCGATCTTTAGTTAGTGCATCAAAACTTCATTAACCACATGAACAGTAAGCAAGTGCAGTAAAATAGAACAGATCATCACACACAAGAAGCACACATGAACACCATGATCTAAGGTGGAAACCCAATGTGGGTGAAAACCACCTGTTGCAAGTTGTCTCTATCTTCTTTTAATAAGAAACTTCATTTTACAATATTTCTGTACTGGTGCAATCTTATACCAGTACACAGGCTTCTACCTACAGAAGGCTACAACCTTCTCTCGTTCTCCAGACTCTCCTGGAAGGGAGCTACAAACCCCTTAGCTCTTGTACTAGCTGATCCATTTACTAGTATGTAGGTGCCAGCCTACTGAAATGCTCCAACCTTTACTCGTTCTCCAGCTGTTACTAGAAGGGAGCTACCACCCCCTTTTCTCTTGTACTAGCTGATGTACTAGTACGTAGGTGTCGACCTACGGAAGGCTACAACCTTCTCTTCTTTCCTCCAGGTACCACGTTTCATAAATTTTCAGACTGGATACTCATGGAACACAACATCATAATCTGAAGGCCACATTTCATCCAATTTTCATACTGGACCCATCAATATCATTGAAGCACAAAAACAATCAATACTAGCATCATCAATCTCTGAATCACTGAGACCGTGTCAACAAATTATAGTCACTAGAACACACAAAGCAGAATACTGAACTCTGCAACAATATTCAGAACCAAATGTATCATCAAAATCATGCATCAGAGTGCATACGCTACTTGGAAGTGCTGAACCGGCATGTATACACAACTTCACCAAAGTGAACCAATGTATATATCATCAATTACTTACTTATAACTTGATGCATTTCCTGACTTCAGACATATCCAGATTATTACATATACAAGGATAATATGTGTGTTAGCAATCAGATCTAGTCCATCAGATCACATAAATATGAGTCATTATGATCGTGATCCATTATTAGATCTCATCCATCAACACTGAGGCTAAACACAATCAATCAAACTGAATATGCAGAATGCTGACACCATTAAACAGTCATCAGAACTCATCAATAACCAGAACCACCTGTAACTTCAAACATCATAGCTCAAATGGTATACGCTACTACAATGAACCAAACCCACATACATACACGCTTTCACCAAAGCCAACCCACGTACAGATCTATAAATATTCAATCATGACTTGCAGCAATTTCAAACTTAAGTTATACCCAGTTCAGATCATTATATGCGTCAGTATACTGATCTAGAATAAACATAATCGACCATATAGACATAGTTCATTTCAAACCATTTGATCCCGATCTATCCTTAGATCTTGTTCTTCATCAACCCGTGAGATCCCTCCTTAGCTCAAATCAAGCAATGCATCATAAACCCATAATCTGCATACTGGATCTCGTACTTCATCAGATCTTCAAGACTTTCTCCATTACTTTGCCTAATGATCTTCTTCTCCTTTTATAGTCTTAGGCCTTACTCAATACCATGGTCCAAAACCATAATAGATCAATACCATGGACCCAATACTTGAGATCAATACTTCTGACGAGATACCATGGTCCAAAACCATAGGTTCAAATACCAAGGACTAAATATCATGGACCAAACATAAGTTCTCCGACATGTACGTGCGTTTCCTTACGTGAAAGTGCGTGTATACACTACGCGTCTTTTCAATGACTAACCCACGTGTATACACGGCTCAGTCATGATGAACCTGCGTATATATATATTTTATGTTCATTCTTGTAGTCTGATCACCAATTCCTTGTTGCTAACCTGATGCACTATGATCTGTCATCTATGTGATTTTCCATCAAGGATAACACTTGTCTCATAATGCCAATAATCTCCCCCTTTGGACTGGATGGAAAAGCTAACTTGTCACACTTAGAACTGTCATCTGATTCCTTTGAGTTGTCCTAGATTTGATATCTCTTCTGTAGATTCATCTAGTTATATGTAAGTGAGTTGTTCTTATACGAGAGGGTTGCCATCAAGTACAACACATGCATCATAATGCCAACAATCTCCCCCTTTGACATCAGGGGAAAAGGGCAAACCAAGATATTCTCTTTCCTAGATAAACATCCCGATGTCCATACTCCCCCTCAGTACCTGCTGAAATCTCTGAATGAGCTCCCCCTTTGTATATGCCAAGGTGTACCACTCTGTCCATGCTCCCTCTGATTACATGCTGAAGTCTCTGCTCTGTTGAAGTGTACTTGTTCATGCTCCCCCTGACTATAAGCAAGGTCTGTAAAAATATGTTTTACAAGAAGAACATGACTCTATCATAAATGACCTTCCTATCACCAAGGACTCATACATACATCCATTTCCCAACCAAGTGGGGATATACTAGAATTGACTCATCCACCCAACCAAGTGGGGATACATCAAAAGTTTACACATGATAAAACAAGAACATTACATCATCCATCCCAGGCATAGTGGGGAAACCAACATAGGCTATTACATGACCTTGATAATAAAAGAAATACATGACATAGAGACCAAATATCAAGTGCAAGACTTATGAAAATCACCAATAACTAATATCAGCAGCATCTGTCACACACTATTCAGATCAGCAACCATGATCTCCTTTTGTTCCCCTTCTGTACCTGATCTACCTGAAACCAAAAACGGCTTGTGTACACGAACCAAGAGCTTCTAAGGTAATGCCAACAATGCATTATTAGAATTTTATCTGCTCCCCCTGAAGCTGTGCGAGATGGTCTCTGTCAGACCCATATCAGACTCTTCTCACCCTGAGTCTGGCCCACTGATTTCATTCAAACCAACATATACGCGACTGTATCCACAGAAACACGCGTATATACGTGGATATTCCTCATAAAACTCGCGTATAACTACTTCCAGATCAGCAACCTGTAAATGTCCTGTAACAAGGTATGTCTGCATACAGATATCAACTCATCACCATAGTTATCTCATCATCATCAAGATCTACATGATCCAAGTATCATCACTTTGGGAACATCTGCATCAATCATCATATGTAAGTATCAACCTATCATATAGGTAGAACTCATTATCATCATGTCTCCAACAATGCAACTTTGAGTAATCATTCATGTATCCAGCACTATGTATCTTGAGCTCGAGATCATTTGTCAAGGCTTCTTTATATCATCAACATCAACAATCCTCATCCACATGAGCACCAAGAACTATAGGAATCCTGCGTCATAACTATATTATATGATCTTTATGCATATGACGACAACAGCATATGAGTGACTCATCATCAAGTAATGAAGTTGTGTATTCAAGCTTTGTACTTCTCCTTATCCTTATGAAGATCACCATGTAAGCATCATATATGCACCATCTAAGAATCAATCCACAAATATGATATGAACATCAACTATTTAACCCCAAGAATCATATGAGATTTTATCATGGACAACTCATAACCATATCATAGCAGGATGTATCATTTAGCCATATAATCATCATCACCAAGGAATACTAACCATAATGCCAACAATGCATTATTAAATGCATATGCTCCCCCTGAACCTATGCCAACAATCAGATCTGATCATGCATATATCAGCATGAAGTATCAAGGAATCATCATCAACAAGTTAGAATCAAAACACTTCTAAACATCTTACAAGTATCAAGACATTTCCACACATCATCAGTAGATTGTAACCATTATCAAACAAAGCAAATCATATCAGACCCTTTTTCTGAGCCTGTCCCACTGCGTTTCTTCAAACTGACATATACGCAACTGTGCAGTGTATAACTCCCGTATATACGCGACTTCCCTTTATGAAACTTGTGTATGAGATTTAGGACACTGAAGTTTTACACTTTCAGCTCCCTCTGAGTCTATTATGTTTGTGTTGTTTTGTGTCTAAGTATATTGTGCGATGCTACATCTTTCTGACTGAACTTCCTTCTTCTTCCATATCTTCAAGCGTGATGATGTTTTACCCTTTTGGTATGGTGCTCGTACTTTGTTCCTGCATTCCTTTGCTATATGTCCAAGCTTGTTACAAGCATAACATCGTACCTATTTCATATTCCTTCTGTAGCAATCAACAACTTTGTGACCAAACATATTGCAAGCGAAACAATATCCCTTAAAGTACCTGGACCGTGATGATCTTTATGTCTGATGGTCTTGAACCATTCTTCTTCTACATCTGGCTGCAACATGTCCAAGATTATAACATTCAACATTATTCATTGGAGGAGAAAAATATTTTCTTTGAAGAACTTCTTTCCTTGGTTGTTGATGGGGTCAACCTTTCAACTCCTTGTTGAGCATTTCAGATGTTGCATTAGAGTTCCTTGTCTTATTTTCTGAACTAGATTCACCTTCAATAGATTCATGAAAACCAAGACCAATTTTGATAGCAGGAGACCTTTGAGTACTAAGAATATCATCCAAGATCTTAGTACTATCTTAAAATTGTAAGAGCTTATCTTTTTCTTCTAATTTATCTTTTAGAGTATTTATCTAAACTTGATGTTGCTCTTCCTTTTCAAGACACTGCTTCTTCATGTTTTCTTTAGCATTTCTTTCTTCTTCCAACTGACATCTTAGTTCAAGGACTTCATTTTCATGAGCTTGGAGTAGTTATTTATTCTGCTTCTTTGATTCTTCAAGATCTTCTTTTAGTGAGCAGATCGTGGCTTCAAGACTTTCATAGTAACTGGATCTATCTCTGAGTTTCTTGATGGTTGTGCTCCTTTAATTGACTACATTTATTAATGATGTCACTTCATCCTGCAACTTTTTACATTGATTTTCCTTGTCCTTGAGTAACTTCCTTACCTTGTTTCCTTCCTCTAGTTGAGCTTTTAGTTTAGTAACTTCTTCTTTGAAAGAACATTCCCTTTTGTTCAATAGATCTTGTTGTTCTCTAATTTTGTCTGTAAGCCTTCTAAATACTGCCTCTATTTGATATCTTTCTTGCTCACCCATAAGAGAAAATTCAGTTTCTTCGCTATCACTTTCATCATCTTCACATGGATGGATACCAGAGGATAACAAATTCATACCTGATATATCTTGTTCGTCTTCATTCTGAAGTGATTCTGAACCTGAAATGCTTCTTCCACATAATCCCCAATCAATGCTCCCATTGTCATAGTTCTTCTGAGATGTCTTTTTCTTCTTAGGCGCTTTCTTAAGCTTCTTTCCCATTGTTCCACAAATCTCCTTCAAGTGATAAAGCTTCTACCAAAGGACTTGCTCTGATACCAATTTTTGGAAATAATACTGAGAGGGGGGGTGAATCAATATTATCTAATCAATAAAACTTTTTCATTCCCATACTTAGATCCATATACGCTACTTCAGTTAAGTGAACCTGCATGTATACGCAATTGTGTCTAATGAAACTAGCATATATCCAGAATACTTATGATTCAGTTAATCCATTAAATTTCGATCTTTAGTTAGTGCATCAAAACTTCATTAACCACATGAACAGTAAACAAGTGCAGTAAAATAGAACAGATCATCACACACAAGAAGCACACATGAACACCATGATATAAGGTGGAAACCCAATGTGGGTGAAGACCACCTACTGCAAGTTGTCTCTATCTTCTTTTAATAAGAAACTTCTTTTTACAATATTTTTGTACTAGTGCAGTCTTATACCAGTACACAGGCTTCTACCTGCAAGAGGCTACAACCTTCTCTCGTTCTCCAAACTCTCCTAGAAGGGAGATACAACCCCCTTAGCTCTTGTACTAGCCGATCCATTTACTAGTACGTAGGTGCCGGCCTACTGAAATGCTCCAATCTTTACTCGCTCTCCAGCTGCTACTATAAGGGAGCTACCACCCCCTTTTCTCTTGTACTAGCTGATGTACTAGTACATAGGTGTTGACCTACGGAAGGCTACAACCTTCTATTTCTTCCTCCAGGTACCATGTTTCATAAATGTTTAGACTGGATACTCATGGAGCACAACATCATAATTTGAAGGCCACGTTTCATCCAATTTTCATACTGGACCCATCAATATCATTGAAGCACAAAAACAATCAATACTAGCATCATCAATCTCTGAATCACTGAGACCCTATCAACAAATTGCAGTCACCAGAATACACAGAGCAGAATACTGAACTCTGCAACAATATGTAGAACCAACTATATCATCAAAATCATGCATCAAAGTGCATACGATACTTGGATGTGTTGAACCGGCGTGTATACGCAACTTCACCAAAGTGAACCAGTGTATATATCATCAATTACTTACTTATAACTTGATGCACTTCCTGACTTCAGAGATATCAAGATTATTACATATACAAGGATAATATGTGTGTTAGCAATCAAATCTAGTCCATCAGATCACATAAATATGAGTCATTATGATCATGATCCATTATTAGATCTCATCCATCAACACTGAGGCTAAACACAATCAATCAAACTGAATATGCAGAATACTGACACCATTAAACAGTCATCATAACTCATCAACAACCAGAACCACCTGTAACTTCAAACATCATAGCTCAAATGGTATACACTACTACAATGAACCAAACCCTTGTACATACGCGCTTTCACCAAAGCCAGCCCGCGTACAGATCTATAAATATTCAATCATGACTTGCAGCAATTTAAAACTTAAGTTATACCCAGTTCAGATCATTACATGTGTCAGTATACTGATCTAGAATAAACATAATCGACCATATAGAGATAGTTCATTTCAAACCATCTGATCCCGATCTATCCTTAGATCTTGTTCTCCATCAACCGGTGAGATCCCTCCTTAGCTCAAATCAAGCAATGCATCATAAACCCATAACTTGTATACTGGATCTCGTACTTCATCAGATCTTCAAGATTTTCTCCATTACTTTTCCTAATGATCTTCTTCTCATTTTATAGTCTTAGGCCTTACTCAATGCCATGGTCCAAAACCATAACAGACCAATACCATGGACCCAATACTTGAGATCAATACTTCTGACGAGATACCATGGTCCAAAACCATAGGTTCAAATACCAAGGACTAAATACCATGGACCAAACATAAGTTCTCCGACATGTACGCGCTTTTCTTTGCGTGAAAGTGCGTGTATACGCATACCAATCTTTTCAACGACTAACCCGCGTGTATACGCGGCTCGGTCACGATGAACCTGCGTATATATATTTTCTCTTCATTCTTGTAGTCTGATCATCAATTGCTTGCTGCTGACCTGCTGCACTATGATCTGTCATCTGTGTGATTTTCCATCAAGGACAACACTTGTCTCATAATGCCAACAATCTCCCCCTTTGGACTTGATGGCAAAGCTAACTTGTCACACTTAGAACTGTCATCTGATTCCTTTGAGCTATCCTGCATTTGATATCTCTTTTGTAGATTCATCTAGTTATATGTAAGTGAGTTGTTCTTATACGAGAGGGTTTCCATCAAGTACAACACATGCATCATAATGACAACAAATGCATGGTAAGTATATGGAAACACTCTCATCGAATGGTTATGCATTAGATAGCACTACTATAGACTGCACTCCCACGTATTGTCGTGTATATTTTGGGAGTCTCCTAGAGGTTGTTATCCATCCATAGGTCTGAGTTTGTCACCTTGTATATCGTGATACATAGAACACAACATTCAGGGAGATTAGTTGCTGTATGTTAAGTCCTTGGTTTTCCAAGGTGTATATTGCAGTTCACAGTTGCTTGGTAAACCTTTATGCCTAGTTACCTCTTTTTGAATTATTTTTTGTTAAGTTGTAAAATCAATTAATTGACCTCAGAAAAACATCCTTCCTATGGAAACACTGCTTACTATATCAAAGGTTGAGACTAATGGTGACATTTCCTAAGTTCACCAACCAAGGAAACCCCTCTGACACGAATTCTAGTCCTTTTCCTTCTTTTGGAAATGTTGGTGCTCCCTATATGGAAACGTTGTCCATTCCTAAGTTTACCATTTATTTTACAGTTCGGTTATTTTTGACCCCTATGGTTCTGAATGTTCAAACTTCTCCTCAATGAGGCTCTCCTCCACCTGAACCATATCAACCTCTAGTTGATCTTAAAGTTGACCCTTGTCCTTCTTCACCTATCTGGTCTTATTCCTCTTCTTCTTCTTCTTTTTCTGGTGAAAAAATGCAAGTTAGTAACCAAGTGGATAATAAGAAGAAGAAAACGAAGATTAATAAGAAGAAAAATAAGCAAGGGGGAAACCAAGCAGTCGATGCTACTAATGCAATTGATGTTGAGAAATCGCCCAATCAACCTCATAAATTTAATTCCCTTGCAATAATTGTTAGGGTGACCACCTTCTTCGAGAATGTCCTGGTATTCCCAAGATATAATAAGTGTGGTCCACAAGTTGACCTTGACCTTTTTCATTAGCCTCTAGAGATCATGTTGGTGATAAACCTTTGACTAGTGATAGTAAAGACCATGGGAAAAATGGAAAAGTCAAATTTCCCTGTAAGTTATGTGAAGGGAATCATCCTATTCACCTTTTTCCTTATATGGATGAAGCCTCTAACGTGTTAGATAACCTTACCACTTCTCGACCTCGTCTTCCAACTGGTTATTGAAAGCTTTCCCTTGACCCTCTACTAGTTAATCAAGTAATTGATCAGAACTAGTCTATGGTCAATCCCACTCTCTCTGAAAGTGAATGCAATGATTTTGTTCCTGAGCAACCATTGGTCAAGAAAGTGGTTGATTCAATTCCACTTTCAATTGATCATATCTATCCTGTAGAGAGTGAAATTCATACTAATCAATTTCTTTTGGTTTCTTCAGATTCCAAATAATTAGGGGGCAATCCTCCTGTTCCCATGGTACATGGGGGAGATCCTCCTATTCCCACTGTACAAGCTGGTGATCCTCCTGTTCCCATAATGCAAGAGAGAAGTCCTCCCATTTTGATGGCTACCTCTCCAAGTAGTTTAGCCACTTTCTTTTATTGGATTTGACTAGCAGGATATTGTCTTCCTTCTTATGTGCCTTTTCAAATCAGAGTACATGCTTATAATATACCTGTACCTATCATAATCATAGGTTAAGGCGCATCTGTTAGTATTTTGTCTTTAACTACTTGGCAAGATTTAGGTTCTCTGCAACTTGTGCCCATTACCTAGAATCTGTTAGCTTTTAACAGAGGAACCAGTCAACCGTTAGGGATCCTTCCTAAGTTTCCTATTACTTTGGGAGGAAAATAATCTATCTTAATATGACTGTTGTTCAACACCTTTTTTATTTTAATTTACTCCTCAAACGTGACTATGTTTATGTCATGGGAGCTCTTGCCTCTTTCATGTCATATGTTTCCCGCATGAAGGAAGAATTGTGGTCATTGATCAGCTTTCATTCGTTGGTCCTAATTTGACTCCTGATCAGGCATACTCCCTAAATCGTCATTATGTGGCCACCTATTCCATGCCCACCTCTACTGATGATCTACTAAGTGATATAGAGTTTCATGTACTGGGGGCATTGGAACCTAATCTTTCCATTAGATCCCTTGACATGTATCCCTTCCAGGGAATTGTTCTCCCATCTTATGAGAACCTCTTTGAAGCTATGGCGTCTTATAGGCTGTGATCAAGGTCCCCATGAGGATACTTCTTTTACTGTGTCAACCTCGTTAAAAAATGAAATAGGTGTCATGAAGATAGTTCTTTTACTATGTTAGCCTTGTTAAAAAATAAAATAGGTGTCATGAGGATAGTTATTTTACTATGTCAACCTCATTGAAAAATGAAATAGGTGTCTTGAGGATAGTTATTTTATTATGTCAACCTTGTTAAAAAATGAAATAGGTGTCATGAGGATAGTTCTTTTACTATGTGAATCTCGTTAAAAATTGAAATAGGTTCCATGAGGATAGTTATTTTACTATGTCAATCTCATTAAAAAATGAAATAGGTCCCCATGAGGATAGTTATTTTACCGTGTCAACCTCGTTAAAAAATGAAATGAGTCCCCATGAGCATGGTTCTTATCCTGTGTCAAGCTCAGTTAAAAATGAAACAAGGTGTCATGAGCATGGTTCTTTTCTTGTGTCAATCTCATTAAATAATGAAAAAAAAACCCTTCCAATTTGAGTCTTTGATTAGATCTCATAAAATCACAGTCAAGTCTTTCACTTGATCTCGTAAGTGAACCTTCATTCCATCCACTTGTTAGTAACCAGTAGTCTGCTTCAGTGAATGAAATGAAGCTTGGGGAACATGTATATAGAATTGAGCCACTATGTTAGGGGAATGAAAAATCATTTGTTCAGAGGTGATTTAGCCAAGAAAATCCTAATACTACTAGCCCTTTCGGCAACAGTCTGTGGTGCGCGGACTGAGGCCTCACCCGAAGTAGTATGGGAGTCTGCTAAAACTAGGTTTCCACACCCTTGGGATGTCTAATGGGCTTTTGGAGGCCCACGGTTTGACCCGTCACTGTGCGCACTTCCAATCCCTTCACAACCTATGGTGTGGCTTTTGCGCAGCCCTAGTTGGGGCGCAACCCATATAATACCCAAGTTCCTTGCTATTAATTTGTGATTATCTGATTACTAAACTTGTTCATGTAAGACTAATGATTATTACAGCATATTCATCAATCATATCAGTGCGCGCGACAAATAAACCAATATAAACGTAAAGAAGGCAAGATACAAAAAATACACAGAAATAAGAATCAACTTCTCTTTATTAATCTTTAATCCCGATTACAGACTCGACATCGCCCTACGCACTCAGCTGCAGGGGTCTGCGCACTCAAATGCGAACTCTAGTAGGCCTCTGCGCATTCAGCTACAAAACCTCTTCCTACTACTACGACCTAATACACTTAGAATCCTACTCTAAGCTTGAACCATTCACATTCTTCTTTCTTATTCCTATGCTCTCTTTACAACTTAGAGCCTCGTTCTACTTATATAATCCCATGATCCGCGGACCATGGGTAGGCTGACATGACTTTACATTACATTACATTACTTTACATTACATTACATTACTTTACGGTAGATAGCCCTATGACTTGACCTCTACATTACACTCTGCGCCCACAATTCGCAGAGTCTTACAAAACCTTTGACCAAAACTTGGGCTTTGAGCCCCAAAACATGCTGTGGGGGTATTCCATGCCCAACATGACCCCAACACAATCATCGTGACTCGTCCCTAGTCAGTCTGCTGGTGTGGCAATATTGGCACGGAGACCCTCCAACTAGTCCCGTACTGCCCGGAGGTCTGTGGCGCACTGTTCTACGGTTTTTTGGACCTGCTGCATGCGTTCCTCTGATGCTTCTTTGTGAGGATACGCTATCTACCTTAGCACATATATCTCTTGCATTTATGCGAGCTTTCCCTCAATCTCAGAATCTCACCCGCAATGGTGAAGGCCTCATCAATCCAAGGATGGACGTGTGCTTTGAGAAGTGCCTCTTTCTGCCTTGCAACATCCACCTGTTCCTTTAGTTCCCTTGCTTACTGCATATTTTCGAACCATTGGGTGAGGATGACTCTCTGTGCAGTTCCCCTTACACTTTCATGCTACTCCTACAGTTCGCGTGCCTCTGTTTCCAAGCGGTGTATGTTGGGGTCCTCCTGAAAGGATGTAAGGACGTCAAAAGCTTGATCCAACATACTAGTACATTCCTACACTGCCTGTCTGATTTCTTCCAATCTTGAGCCATCAATGCTTTCTTGGTGACAGATTGCCCTAAATCTAGCTCTTAATTTGTGTCTTAAAATGCCTGTCGCTTGCTCTCTCTTGCCTTAAGTTTGACATCTCATCAAGAACAGTGACACCAACGATTACTTCCCAACCTACCCGCGCAGCAGCGTAGCCCCCCGTGCGCAAATGCGAACCTTGTGTCCTGCTGATTCTGCACACACGTCCCTCATCTTGGAGCCCTCAAACAGACACTTTTAGAGTCATACACTCTCTTTCAACTGTCTGGAGTGCTGAGACTGTCCTCCCTACGGCTAGTCAGGTGGTCGCACCACTTGTGCGAGACTTCAACTCGCTTTCCAGCATAGTCTGCAGAAACTCCTCAATTGTCTGCTTGACCACCAGTGCCGCGTGTTTTTCTATATGTAGTGCGCTACCCTGGTTACTTTGTTTGGTGAGGTGCAGTGCTAGCCATGGCAACAGAGTTACGAATTCTTAGCGACACTCTTCTAATGCACTGGTACGATCATCTATATCTTACCTTGTCATCCTTGGTTTGAGACATGCCTGCGTGATCTCATTTTCCAGCCTCTTGATCTCAGTGTTCAACAAAAGGCTTGTCTTCCTCAATCATACCCAGTCCTTTTTGAGTTCGTGAAGTTTAAGGTTCCCTTACCGGATGGCTTCCTAAATCCTTATATGTTCGTCCTCGCATAGATGTGTGATTTCTTCCTCCTTGCTATCGCACACTACCACCACTACAGGGTCCAATACATGCAAATTCCCTTTTTTATCTTCTTTACTAAATATGGTCTCCATTCCATTCTGCACCTTTGGAATCGTCTCCATGTTCAGGGTTTTGCACATGGCCCAGTAGGCCCATCGAACCGTTGGCATGCACAGGTCCCAATCAGTCAGTTTTGCTTGGTCAACCTTGTTCAGTACTCTGTACACCCTATCAAATGCTTCAACATGGATACTTGTTAGCGTGCATTTCCTTTCTTGCTACTGTGATTTGTTCTGATTCTCTATCCTGGGGCTGGTGTGCGTGTGTGCGGGCTTTACAACATATGTTTGTACCCATCGAGAAAGATGGGCAAGTTGTTCCACCCCTATTGACTTACTTGCATTCGAAGTTGGGGTTTTAAAAAACATAGGCACATCATCCTTTTGCACCTGCACCAATCCTCAAAATTTCCTTGATGTGTATCCCACCATTGTGCGGGTGTTGCATGCAATGCCCACTTCAGCGCATCGAAATATTGCTATTTTGGTACTGCACTTCCAAATTTGCTTAGGAATTCATCCACCACTGAAAATCCATCATACGTCGACAGCTCCCTTGCCTTTGTTGTCACAGAACACACTAATCTGATCATCATGTTGTAGTTTAACGTTGTTACTTTGTGCAGCCAGTTATTCCATCGATCTATATCTTCGTCTGAATAGGAAGTGCACGAGCTTTCGCGTTCCCACAAAATCCTTCCATCTATAGTCAAATTCACCCAATTCTCTCCTTGCATAGTTATCTTGTAGATACAGTCGAGATCATCATCACCATCGTCGTCACGCACCGATTTGGTGTATCGCGCTCCTTCAGCTAGATCTAGCGGTACTACCACGCGTAGTGATTTTGTCTCAAAGATCATTTTGCGCTTCTTCAGATTTATGACTTCGTTCATATCAGTGGCCAAGTCTATTCCTAGTAGCATGGGATAGGGATTTCTATCATCGACAATCTCTATCACTTCAAAATCTACCTGTGCTCACCCCCTCAATATCTACGATTACCCCTCGCAATCTTCCCATGGGCAAAATCTTTTGTTGGTTCACCATTCGTAACTAAATAGGAGACCATTGTAACACAGGTCTTCCCATGCATTCCCATGTTTGCTTTGGTAGTACATTCGTGTCTGAACCCAGATCTAGGATTGCCTTATCCATTTCATACTCACCAATCTATACAGTCAACCTCATTTCCCTTCCTGTGCCCAATGCATGCTTTCGAAGTTTATGGACCACGCACAGTTCTCCTGACCTCGCACACCTAGTGATAATTTCCTGTAGTCCTTTGACTACCTTGTTTTCGTGCAACAGTTTCATTCATGTCTCTAGAAAGGTAGTGAGCATTGAAGGATCCATCCCTAGTTCTATTTGATGCTTACTACCTAAAGTGGAGGCCGCTGTGAAGCTCTTCTTAGCTTCCATGAATGTCTCCTTCGCGCATTCTAAATCAAACTCGGGTTCCTTTGTAGGAGCCTTGCGAAAACCCACGCACTTTCTTCTGGCTACTTTCCTTTATCATCTACCGTGGTCATATCGCTCTGTTGATGCCCCGAAAATTGTTACATCAACATCGGGGGATAACCACCCGGTCCGGACCTTAATACAGCTCCTTTTCCGTTTGGTATGGTGGCTCCGAATGGATATAATGGGACCAGTTTCCCAATAGTGAATAGAAAGGGGGTGAACGAATGATTGGTTTTCTAACAAGTGATAATAAATGGAAGACTTATTCTATAAATGAAAAACATAAATGACTATTTTATCCCGGGAAGCTTCTATTCTTTAAGTGAAATGTTTAATAATCTATGTTTGCTGATAGGCATATAGATGAAACTGTGCAATAAACAAAGACATTCATTTAAATGATAATTGCTTCATTCAAATAGTTGAACGAAGTAATTGATAAAGTGATATTACACTTCTCTTTTATATTACCGATACATGCATGATTGAAAGAATAGCAAACTGTAAACATCCAATAGTGGAGAGCATAAAGTTTACTTGTTAAAACACATTCATATATTCAATAATAGCATAAATGACCAAACAACAATTCACATAAAAGGAATAAATTCAAACATAGATAATAGTACCATATGAGCTGCGAATTATTCCCTATGCCAATCGCAGTTTGAATTCCTTCTTCCGATTCAGAAATACTTTAAAATAAAGGCAATAGTGCACATTCATATCAAAGCTTCATTATCAAAATTTGGAAAGATTGGTCCAGTCTTCATAAAAGAATATCCCTAAAGTACAGTAGTGCAACTTCAGGCTTAATTCATATACAAAAACTTACGACCCTTTCTAAATGCATGAAAGGGTCTATAAATACTAAACTAAGCTAACAAACTACAAAATTAAAATGCTACTAAATTGGTATAACCCGATCTTAAAATATCTCCCCCATAGTGATCTGGAAATTGGCAGCGATGATTCATTCTTCTAGATGTTTGCCCTTTGTCCTGAGTTGGCATATTGCCAGCATTGGCTCCACTTCTTGAGGGCGGCTGAGTCGAGAATTGATTTGAGCGGCATAGGTGGCATCATGTATATCGGGAATGATACACCCGATTGCATCCGTTAGGCATTTGAGGGCGGTTCTCTGACTGTATGGTTTTACTAGGAACAACCAATAGGTGTCCCAAGTTAAACTTTTAATCCCTGAGATTAATCTCCCATTCTTTTCAAGCTCTTGGTTACATGACTGCTCCAATGTCTTGGCCGATAATAGTTTACCTAGTGTACATTGAGAAATCATGTTAGA
>APFE030584225.1:372119-425602 GCA_000404065.3 Pinus taeda
TTTAATCCCTGAGATTAATCTCCCATTCTTTTCAAGCTCTTGGTTACATGACTGCTCCAATGTCTTGGCCGATAATAGTTTACCTGGTGTACATTGAGAAATCATGTTAGAAAAATAGAGAGTTATTGATCAAGTCAATTAAATTGCTCGTAGATAACTTGCATCGGGAAATAGATCTCTCTGCTTTCATTAATTGGGACTGCCATTCTGTGAATAGGATTTCCTTATGGGATTCTAGGATTTTGGGCAAGTTTGCTTCCTTTCCCTCATTAGAGTCCTGCCATGTAAGAAAATCTGTCAAAGTGTCTTCGGCTTGCTCCAAATCCTGCCTGGCATCCACTGACTTATCTATTATAGATGATTTTATGTCGCATAAAGGTTCAACTTGGGCGATTTCATAACATAACAATCTTATTTTTGTTAATAATGCCTTGTTAATTTGCATTGCCTCTGCTCTGAACTCAGCAGGTTGGGGAAGACTCTTGAACCTTTCTACCTGAGCTGATAATTGAGCAATTTGCTCATCTTTTGTCTTTGCCATCTGTTCATTCATCACCTTCAACTTTGATAATGCCTCAGATAGTTCTTTGTGTTTCTAAATTGCTCCTGAATCAATCCTTTGCTTCTCTTCATGCAACTGTTTTATTAGTTGGTTGTTTAATTGTTGCTGTGTGGACAGTTGCTGTTGTAGCTGGTCTAACTTTTGTTGCTCTTCTAATAGCTGTGCTTGTAATAAAGCGATCGCTTGATCCTTTTGCTTCAATAAATTGCTTACCTCTGATGCCTTATCCATGGTGGCTGCCAAATAGGCACCGGCATACTGAGATAACTTGGTTAGGTCAACGGAGGGGTCAAATTCTTCTCTCCATACCACATTTGTTGTTATTGTTTGTTCAGGGAACAGAGAAGGTTGATCAATCCTTCTTCTCTTCCGTTGTCGCTTTATCACAGCCCTGTGTTTCGGGCTATAGAAAACATCTAGTGGAGGAATGTCCTCTACTTGCAAAACAATTTGATCGGAGGGGTTCTTTGGAATTATTTCTACTACTGTACTTGAGGGTGGACCGTTGGTTCCTTTGTTTGGAACCTCCTGTGATGCTATATCTTGTGTATCGGCAGCTTTGGATGTTTCGGCATCCGTTGAGGTCTCAAGATTGCCTATAATTGTATTGAATTGTTGCCATTCTTCAAGCAATCTTGGATCCACTTGAGTATCCACATTTATTTCTTTGCTGCTCTGCTCCTGCTGCCTTTTCTGTTCTTCTTCCCTTATTCTCTCTTGTTGCTTCTTTTCTGCCTCTTCTTGTTATTTTCTCTGTGCCTCTTCCTATTCTTTTTTATGTGCCTCTTCCTATTCTATTCTTCGGAGTTCCTCCTGCTCTCTTCTCTGGACTTCTTCATAGATTGCAGATGTAGCAGGAGGTTCATTAGTAAGCTGCTGCTCAGGCTCGCTTGACTAAATCGTTGGGGTAGTAGTTAACAAATCTAGAGGCAGAGTTTGCAACCTCTGTTCTCTAAGTTTGTTAATTTCTACCAACCCGTCGTCACGATATCTCATCCTAGCTAGCTGTTGTACCTGGAAGATTGACTCGGTGGAGGAGAACAGGTCATCAAACTCATCTTCCTTGTGCTCAAATTTAGTGAGCTTGGCTTGATCCAGGGCATTGTAGATGACTTTCTTCGGGTCAAAACGTCTATTAGGCAGAGTGTCGAGAGTTAAGACGTTCATTTTTTCTGCCTCTTTCTCTGCATGTTTATAATCATGCAGAGTATAGACGCCACACCTAAAAGGAAAAGGAGGCCAAACTTGCTTCTTTGAATTTCTGAGAGTTTTCATGGCTGACGCAGTTGTAAGCTGATATGCTATTTCGCGAGCTAATAGCTTATCTGGTATGTTCAAGGGGAGGACATGAGGTCTAGCCTGACTACTGAAAACTCTTACATAGGTGAATTTTTCTTCTCCGAACCAGGTTCCTAGGGCTTTCAAGTCAATCTCAGCCTGAGAGGAGATCTTAGGGGCAAGTTTATCAAAAATTACATAGTAAAGAGGTAGCATAAATCCATTGTAGACTTGGTATAAATGGTGTTTCTAACGAGCTTTCCATAATTTCTGGTGGTATACATGAATAGGCATAAGGTCCTGTGGATTCCATCTCCACCCTAATACAGGAAACTCAGAATTGAAACAAAGGGTATCCATAATGTAGGCACTAAAATAAAATGGAGGGATGAACCTATCAGTAACACGGGATTTGTTTCTGAACTCAAGAATAGCCGTAGCCAATTTATTCGATAATATAGTACCCCAATCCATTATCTCACTATTACATGCCGCTTCCATCAAAGGAACCATCTCTATGGAAAACTTGGAAGAATCATGCAATCCCCATAATCGACACATCATGACTCCAGCATAACAATAAGGAGAGCATAAGGAGTCGACGGAGTACTTACACGAAGACTCATGTTTGTGTTTCGCCAGGTTCTGTCTCCATTCTCGTATGGGCGCTAACTCGGTCTCATTCTCATCTCGAAACTTTTCTGGAAATGCTTTATTGTATTTCTTCTCTGGCTCGAGCAAGTGGTACATTTGTCTGAAATCGTTGGGATGAAATGAACCAAATACTCTTCCATCGACAGTGCAGAATGTTCTGTCCATAATTGGAATTGCCTCGATTTCCCATATCACCACATCCGTATACGGAAGAATTTGTTCTCGAGCTGCTATCCTATGCAGGTAGGAATCAACCAAATCCTTTAAAGTAGCATCAGATTTTCGGCTTGAACCTAGTGAAGCTTGTACCGATGTTTGCTGAGGGTCCTCGGCTTCTACTAAGTTGTAAATACTTTGCCAAGTAGTGCTGCCAAGGCCGAGACATGTGGTATCTGAGATTAATCCCTTCTTTCTTGGTCTCAGATCGGTGGCATGCTGCCCTGTTATCATAGGAGCCGAAGGCGTTCCAGAATTATTAGATTTCTTTCCCATCGTTACTGCGAAAAAAACTATGCGCAAGAGAAAAATAAACGTAATGCATAGAATAGATGGCGAAAACCAAATATGAGGAAATTGTGTCAATCAATGGGAAATGGACGATTTATCATAAGGCTCCCGCAAATGCAATCTCTGAAAGGATTTAGGCATGACTGCTCATTAATTCGCCGTTAAAACCTGTCAATCACTTAATTGCTTGTTATATCCTTTATTTGCCGAATAATGGTTTAAGCGTGGATTTGATTTTTTGGCGGTTGGACGCGAGCGAATCTCTATCGGGAAGAGAAAAGGCTTTCAATGATAATTAGTATATAATATAGCGAAATCATATTGATCCTTTTCAAAAGTCGTGCTTTGGGCTCATCGCAATCAGCAATCGGAGGAAGGTTTGGGTAATTTCATTTGAGTCTTATAGAATCCCCGATCGCCGATAGCGATATCGCTCAACTTGCATCGGGAGTTTGAACAAGGAGATTTTTTTATGTTCGCGTCGCATTCCCCAATCGCTTATTTCTATATCACATCAAGGCAAAGGGGAGGGGCCTTTTGTTATTTGTTATCCCGATACCCGTTGGTTATTTTTCTTTTATCGCATCGGGGAAAATCAATGGGTCATGGTTATGTATCCTTTGTTGTTGCGATATGCGATCTCGCGATCGCTTTATCCCAATAATAAAGAATTATTCATTTTATTTTTAAGACCACTTATTTCAAAAGGTTTTAAAATGTTTTGATTATTTCTGAACCTTTAGAAGAGTGATGGATTAATACCAATTTAATCTAAAAGGGACCCATTTCAAATTATAATTTTCTAAAGTAAGATTTTTTGAAATGGGGGGTTGTTGTATAGAACAACACGCTCCTGAGCATCATGTTTACACTTGGGTCTTTTTCGCACAGTTCAGACTTCATCATTTGTAAATTCTGAGTCGAAGTGGGCTGGAGTACCCCCTTTTCGCGCATCCTTGCTATCCGCGAAGGGCAATATTCTACCTCATGATCAAACTGAGTACAGTACCAACATGATATTCTTGTTGGGTTTGTAAAATCGCGGGCATGATTCCCTTGCCCTCTGCAATTGTAACAAATTATCTGTCTGCGACCCCTTCTTAGTCCCATTCCAAATCGACCCTGATCACGCCCCTAAAACCCAGCTCGCGTCATCCCTGCATTTGGGTCGAGGGCTCGCATTTTAGTCTAAACTCTATAGGCAGGAGTCTGATCCATCATTAGTTCATAGCTTTGGTAGGTGTGTTCATCATGGCCTACTGACCTGCAGAAATTACAAAACAATTGTTGGGATGTCTGCGTATACATCTACAACAGATGACAATTATCTGTGGTGTGTTTTCCTCCTATCTGGCAGATCGCGCACCATAATGTAGATGTTGCGCTTGGCTCTACCTATGGCTCTAGTATTAATGGCATTGGCCCTCCTCCTGCCAAGTAGTTCACGAATACTGGGCAGTGGTCCTTGTCATGCCCTTAGCCTTTGCATTTTATGCACCATACTTCCTCGTGCACCTCCGGCCAAGGTGTCATGTCCTATTTCAAACTTTGCATTTCCAAACACATATTCTACAGTTGCGGATGGATTTGTTGGACTCCTAACCCAGGGTCTTGTATAGGGGTCTCATGCAATCTCATTGCCATCTCTAACACTTCGGCCTAGGTGGAAAGTTTTTGTTGTGACAGCACCATCCTTAAGTGTGTCGTAAGTGAGGCCACAAACCATGAGTGATGTTGTGCATCTGTTAACGTCATATTAGCTCTGTGGATTGTACTCTTTAGCCTTTGGTCTAGATCCCAGGGGGTCTCACCTGGGAGCATTGTGATCTCCTTAAACTCGATGATTGATTGTGTTTCTGATTTTGGCCTGCTAAATTCCCTGTTCAGCACGGCCTTGATCTCTGTGATTTGTTATATACCTAGGGGGGATAATATGGGGTACAAAGGGAGGTACCCAAGGGAATAATGTAATAGTGGGATGGGCCATAGTAATAAATAAGATGGTTAACCTGTATCATGTAAGGGACCACAAGTAGTTAGTAATAATGTAATGGGCCCATGGTATTAGATAGATGGTATTAAGGGAACCATGGTAATGACCCATGGTATTGTATTGTATGTATTAATTCCTGCATTCAGGTGGTCATTAGAATGCTTGATATACCACATTAATGCACGATCCTATAGCATGGTCACCAGCTTAGCCTTTTTAATATTATCATCCATGACACCTTGTGCTTCCCATACTACTCTTACCACAAACTAGAATTGGTCTGGATCTTCATTCCCTACTCCCCTTAACACCGGTAGTTTGATCGCACTCGCCATACTGAACTGTGGCGGTGGCGGTGGTGGGGTGGGTGGAGATGGAGGTGAGGAGGGTGAAACGGGTGGCGGTGTGGGTGGAGGCGGTAAACACGGAACTCATTGTCTTATCAAACTGATCGTGCTTCTCGGAGAAACCTTCGCGAGCCCTTCCTCACTCTCCCACGAGGGTGAAATTAAGGGACTGGTTTATAGCTCTTTTCTACTTCCGCTTCTATATGTCTTCCCACTTTGTGCAGTCCCAAACATTAATTTATTCGCAAAACCTACTTTTCACACAATAGCATCTTAATCCAAGTGTTCAAAGATTTAATATACTTACCTCGCGGTCCCTTGAGAAAATGTCACTCTGCCTCACTGTAGCTGACAGTCGTGTCTACCATGAACTCAGTGATAAATCCTCATATTATTCAGTCAAGCCAATGGTCCATAGCTCGTGCACTCTTATCTTATGATGCTTCTAGTCTGTGCACTAATTCTGGAGTCCACACTATTGGTTTGTTGAGCCTACACCTTCCCCGGTTGTCTGCTAACTTCACGATCCACTCATACAACTCAGAAGGAAAAGATGCAAAGAAAATTTCATGGATTTCCATATACAAGTTGCACTCCAACCACTATTCTTTAGATACTCACGGATTTCTATTCTTTTGCGCCGTGAACTCATGAATCTTCTTTTCCAACCACTCTTCAATTTCTTTCTTTGTTGGACTCCAGTGGCAAGACATCAATTTTTTTTTATGTAGATCCCAGTCCCAGCAACAGAACCATTTGTTGGCTTGTAGGGGCCTAACCTAGGTTTAGAGGTGATTTAGCCAAGCAAATCCCAGTACTACTGGCCCTTTTGGCAATAGTCTGTAGAGTGCGGACTGAGGTCTCACCCGAAGTAGTATGGGAGGGTGCTAGAACCAGGTTTCCACACCCTTGGGATGTCTGATGGGCTTCTGGAGGTCCACGGTCTGACTCGTTGCTACATGCACTTGCAATCCCTTCGCAACCTGCGGTGTGGCTTCTGCGCAACCCTAGTCGAGGTGCAACCTTTATAATACCCAAGTTCCTTGCTATTTAATCTGTGATTATCTGATTACTAAACTTGTTCATGTAAGACTAATGATTATTACAACATATTCATCAATCATATCAGTGTGCGCAACAAATAAACCAATATAAACGTAAAGAAGGCAAGGTACAACAAATACACAGAAATAAGAATCAACTTCTCTTTATTAATCTTCAATCCTAATTACAGACTCGACACCTCCCTGCGTACTCAGCTGCAGGGGTCCGTGCACTCAGCTGCGGACTCTACTAGGCCTCTATGCACTCAGCTACAAAGCCTCTTCCTACTACTATGACCCAATATACTTAGAATCCTACTCTAAGCTCGAACCATTCGCATTCTTCTTTCTTATTCCTATGCTCTCTTTACAACTTAGAGCCTCGCTCCATTTATACAATCCCATGGTCCATGGACCATGGGTAGGCTGACATGACTTTACATTACATTACATTACTTTAGGGTAGATAGCCCTATGACTTGACCTCTACTTCGCGCTCCGTGCCCGCAATTTGCAGTCTTACAAAAACTTTGACCAAAACTTGGGCTTAGAGCCCAAAAACATGTTGTGGGGGGATTCAATGCCCAACATCATCTAAATAATGGTTTATCTTTGTTTTAAGCTTGTTTAAAAATAAAACCAAACCCAAGCATAGTTTATTTTCGTTTCAAGCTTGTGTGAAAATGAAACCAAATCCAAGCATAGTTTTTTCTCATGTTTCAAGCGTGTGAAAATGAAAACATATTCAATTATACTAAATCATAGTTTCCCATGTTTCAATCTTGTGTAAAAATGAAACCATTCCCACTTTACCTCTCGTGATTTCCATCTTTATCAACCTGTTTTTTCTAGATGAGCCTTGGTTTTTCCATTCCATCATCACCATCTCTTTAGATGATCATACTCTTTCACTTGGTTCTTTTACATTTTCCTACGGAAGATTTGTGATGAGTGATCTTATTAGCCAACCTCTTCACCTCTACATGTTTTACATAGTTCCATCATGACTGGAACCATTTACTATCCTTTTATACCACTCTTTCCTCTAAGTGGAGTCATCTTTTCAACTCTTTTCAGACTCCAAAAATATGAAAATATTGTTGAGTACTTGTCATTTTCAACTTGTTAATATAAATTAAATGACGTCTACTAAGTATAAGTTTAACCCTTTTTCGGACTGAGATGGACTAGCTACGAAAAAGGAATACCTTAGTCAAACATGGCTAAGAGGTTCTCTTGAATATTGTTTTCTACCTTTTCAAATTCAAGATATTATCTACGAAGATGGAGGTCCTTTGGATTTTTTTTTTTCCACCTCTTTTTCAAACTCTCTAAACATGAAAAATATGTTGAGTTACCCCTCCGTCGGACTCATATAAATTAAATGACGCAGGACTTATCATCATGATGAGACTAAGCTACTATTTCCTAGGGCTAATTAAACTTACTAGGATGGATTCATCTAAAGGATGAACTTATATGACAAGCATATGGTATATGCTTCAAGCATGTGATTAAAAATAAAGAGGCACTCATTAGAAATAGTGGGGTAAAAATGGAATTAAATGTGTCTTGTATTCTGTATGAAAGGCATCATGTCGCTCTTGAACATGAAACTCATTTTCATTTCATGTCCAGTTTGGGATATCTTGACTTAGTCACTTTCCTTTCTGGGTTTGGGAAATCCATTTTCCTCTCATTTTATCGCTACCTATCGTCATCATGACCATTGATCCCATTTTTAGTTAAATGCTTCCAAACCCCAAAGTCGTGTTGCTGATATGTTCAAGAGAAGTTTCATCTACAAATTCAAACCTCTTATACCCCATTTGGCCTTCTTTGCTACAATCCTGAATCATTCTCATCAAATTTACAAAGTCTTTTGTTTTATGTCGATGATGTTGGAAACATTATGGCCTTCCTTTTATGGATCACTTCCTGTCGACTTCAGATCATTATCCAGGAAGATGATCTAGAAACTCCCTTTCAGTACCTTGGAGCTTGCATGCGTTAATGGAAAGTTCTTCACATTTGACGATAGGTTCACATCATTGGCCTTTGATCAGATGATTCTATGAGTGTTCGACTTCATCATCCTTATTCACACTCATGGATTGTGTTGTTGTACCTTGACAACCATTGTCATTATTGGTGGTTTCTCTTGTACCTGTTAATGGTTTACATAATTGACCGGTAATCAAATGGTTTCTACCATGTTTGAATTCAACACGTCTATTCACATGGTTAGTTTCATACTTTGGTTTCATCGAGACAGAGATGAAGACCTTAGATTTCATCTGATAAATCCAGGCTACATGGAGTTATTTAATATTCATGATTGTATACAAGATCATTTCTAGTGAGATGGTTACATCCATGTTGTGGATCCATACTTATGATCCTTTCTAGTTGGATGGTTGAATAAATGCCATGGATCCATACATATGATCCTTTCTAGTCGAATGGTTGTGCCCATGTTGTGGATTCATGTATTGTTAAATTCCTACTTAGAGATGTCATATATGTTGTAATATTTTGATTTGTAGGTCTCCTTTCCTTGACTTGTAAATCACTTCAGTCATCACTTCCTATTCTGACTTCATGCTTTAGGGTGCATCTGTTATATAGTAATTTGTCTTACTCCCAGTCTCAAACCATGATCAGTCAAACTTTGCCCAAAATGTCGTAAAGTGATAAAAGTTGTCAATGAATTCACCATGAAAAACATTGCTCAGAGCATCCTTGAAAAAAAGAAGAAGAAATGTCTTGAAGTAATTCTAGAATACCTTCTCAAAAAACCCTATTTGCAAGCCCAACACTACTTTTAGCATGAAAACCCGTGCTAGTATCATTTGGTCTAACTAGTGACTAGTGTTGGAAGCACGACTTTGGATAGGAAAATCTACGTTGATCCTCTTCAGTCAATTTCTCCAAAAATGGAGCAGACGCTTCTCTTACTAGAAGCCTAGAGAAGGGCGAGTTGGTTATTGTTGAGCAATGATATGGTTGAGTTCTCCCATTTTGATTCCTTGATCCTACCTTTAGGTATCTTCCCCTTAAGATGTGGACCTTCTTCCCCCTTTTGGAGATCCCTAGCTCCCTCTCCTTCCCTATAAATGCAGTCCCTTACACCCTCAAATGGATGGTCACACTAGATTGGTCATGTTGCTACTAAATTGTGCTTATTTCTACCAATTTGTGAAGGAGAAAGGATAGCTTGAAAATTCTTGGCTTGGACTTAGGAACCCATCCTGAAGGAGGCTTCCAACATTAAGGCAATGGTTGTATGCTTCCTCTTTTGTTTATTATTAATACAATGCACATTCAGCTTCCATAAGCATGTAAATGATTACTTGCTTAGTATGATGCTCCTTGATCTGTCTTATGGTTTACATTAGAATTCATATGCTATGTTTTTCCTTTGTTGTCTTTGTTTGATCTCTCTTGCAGATATTATTTAGCAACAAAATAGCGAGGATCGAACTTGGAAGTGAGGAGATCAAGATCAACATCAAAAAGTGACCACATAGGAGTGAGGTAGGTCATCTTTCCTCTCTCATGTCATTTTGATTTAAACTAGGAAAGTTTTTCATGTATTTATTTCAGTTGTTACTAGATCCACTCATTGGACTAGAGGGATTACTTCTATCCATATAAGGGACTGCCTAGTTAACAATTAATGTAGTCACCCTTGAAAGTATATCAAATTTGTAAAGACAGAGACCTCTTATGATTAGTCATGAATGGGAGGAAAGGACCAATGGGGCATATGGAAATAGGTCTCAATCAAGATATAGGTTTGGCATGGATGACATAGTCAGAGATGGTAGTTTCTTAGATACACCTAACAAGAAGGGTAATGATCGTGGGTTCTATTCTAGTTTTGGTTCAAGAGACATCATTGTCATCACATTCATCATTTGTATTGGAGTAAGAAGAATTACGTTCGAGAGGAGTTCAATAAATCAAAGCCTCCTACATTTGATGGATAAATGAAGAAGTCACAAGATGTAGAAGCTTGTTTTCCTGGGATGAATAATTTTTTCACACTGCATGATTATTCAGAAAATATGAAATCCGAGATATCTACTTTTGGTCTTAAAGAAAAAGTCAAAATTTGGTGGGAAGATGTGAATAATGTGAGAGGCATTCAGGAAGAGGATTTGACTTGGAGTGAGTTCGAGAAACTTTTCAGGAAGGAGTATCTATCTAAAATATACTACGATGATAGGGAAAAGGAGTTCTATGAGTTGAAGGTGGGATATATGAACAATGAGGATTATACTAGCAGATTCTTCAAGTTGTTGAGATATGTGCCTTATATTAAGGAGGAGAAAGAAAAGATTCAAAGATTCATCAATGGGTTGTCGGTATCATTCAAAGACAAGATTGATTTTTATGAGCCTAGATCATAGGAGGAAGCCATCAAAAAGTTAAAGCATTTTAATGAGAAATCAAAGTGAAAGACTGATTCTAAGCAAGATTGGAAAGGTAATGAGAATAATAAAGGAAAGTGGGCTAAGGAGAGAGGAAAACCTCAGGAAAAAGATGACAAGGAGAATGCAGCACCATACAATAAGTTCAATGTAGCTAACAAAGGACAGGGATTTTAGTATAAGGAGAAGAACAAGCATGATGGTAGGAGGCCTTTATAGTGTTGGAATTGTGGAAAGGATCATCGTTGGAGAGATTTTCCACAGCATCAGGGTGGCAGTCCATAGATTTATAGTGCTCACGAGGCACAAATAGTTGGGGATGTTGGATAGAGTATTCTCCATATTTATGTAGCATTGGGTAATAAGCAAGCTGATTATCAAGAATCTGTCATCGATATGGGAAGTAATCTTTGTGATCAATTTATTTCTATTTTTATTGACCCTCGATCTAACTATAGTTATATTAGTCCTGACCTAGTGGATAAGTGTTGTTAGAATGAAGAAGTGCATGAAGAGTCTTGGTTACTATAGTTGGATACATGTACCATGAAAAGAGTTCATCATTACGTAAGATCTTGTGCATTTGAGTTGAATGGTATGTCTACACCAATGCATCTAAATTTTCTTCCATTAGGATCATATAGTATGTTGTTGGATATGGATTGGTTGTTAATTCTTAGGACTAAGGTGGATTTCTATGATAAGGCTATTGAGTTCTTGGATGATGATGAAGAGAAGATAATCTTGCAGATTAAGAAGAATCCTACATCAGTGAGAATGGTTATAGCTATGTAAGAAAAACACAGTAGCGGGAAAGGATGTATATTATTTGCAGTTCATATTTCTAGTGACAAAGAGAAGGATGTTGAGGTTGCGGAATTATTGAAGAGGTATCTGGTTTTGCAACAGTTTCAACACGTATTTCTAACATAGATCTTAGAGTTACCACCTCATATGTAAGTAGACTTTTCTATTGAGTTGATCTCATGAGTAGCACCAGCATCAAAAGGCACCATACATGATGATCACTCAAGAGTTAGTAGAATTGAAGTTGAAGCTTAAGAAAATGCTTGGTAAGGGATACATTATGCCAAGTCTGTCACCTTGGGGTGCACCAACATTGTTTGTGAAGAAGAAGGATGGTACTCTCAGATTATGTATTGATTACTAGAAATTGAACAAGGTGATGATCAAGAACAAGCACCCTTTTTCACGGATTAATGACTGTTTGATCAGTTGAAGGGAGTAGCATTGTTCTCAAAGATTGATTTGAGATCAGGATATCATTAGGTACGCATCAAAGAAGAGGACATCTACAAGACTACTTTCCAGACCAGGTATGGGCATTATGATTTTGTTATGGTTCCTTTTGGTTTTGCTAATTCTCCAGCTACTTTCATGTGTTTCATGAATAGTGTGTTGCATCCTTATCTAGACAAGTTTGTGATAAAATTCATTAATGACATATTGATATATTCTAAGAGTGAGAAAGAGCATGCAAAACATCTAGAAACAATGCTAATATGTCTAAGATAGCATCAGTTCTATTCCAAGCTTGTCAAGTGTTGTTTCTTTTAGACAGAAGTTCATTACTTGGGGCATGTAGTTTCCAAGGAAGGTATAGTAGTGGATCCATAAAAGATCAAAGTTATCATGGATTGGGAAGCACCTAGGAAAGTGGATGAGGTGAGATCATTTATGTGATTAGCAGGTTACTAAAGGAGGTTCATCAAGAAATTCTCACTGATTTCTTATCTTATTACATCTTTGCAGAGAAAAGGAAATAATTTTGAATGGATAGAGGAATGTGCAGCTAGTTTTGAGCAGTTGAAGTAGTTTCTTACAAGTGCTCCAATTCTAAAGATTGCAGACCCAGATAAAGAGTTTGAGGTATGTACAGATGCTTGCAAGAGAGGAATTGATGGAACCCTAATGCAAGAGGGACAAGTGGTATGCTACGAGTCAAGGAAACTGAATGAGCACAAGAAAAATTATGTAACTCGTAATATTGAATTGGTAATAATCATTCATGCATTGAATATTTGGAGGCCTTATCTTATGGGTAGATATTTTATTCTAATGAGTGATCATAGTGAGATGACATACTTGTTTGACCAACCTAATCTAAATTGAGGCAAGATAGGTGGTTAGCTACACTCAGTGAGTTTTACTTCGAGATCAAGTACATTAAGGGTAAAGAGAATAGGGTTGCATATTCTCTTAGTTAGAGAGGCACGTAAACCACATTTCAGCAGTGAATTCATGTGGGAAAAACTTACAGGAGCGGACCTTGCAGGAAGGATAGTAGGATGGAAGGTATCAACTGCTTAGGCACAAGTTATAGTAGTAGGGTACAGGTGAACAAGATCTGTATTATCATCTCATGACAGATGGTTAGGTCCAATTTAGGGATGAGATATATGTGTCAAATAACAATGATCTCAAGAAGCTTAACTTGTGGGACTTTCATGTCAAGCCATATTCATGTCATCTAGGATACTAGAAGACATTGATAGCGGTTAAGAATATCTACCATTGGCTGAAATTGAAGAAAGAGGTGGCTTAGTTTGTTGTGAGTTGTTTGGATTTTCAACAGGTAAAAGCATAGTGTAAGAATCCAAGTGGTTTATTGCAACCGATTTTGATTCCATGGTGGAAATGGGAGGTCATTTCCATATACTTCATTACAGTTTTGACGAGGACATCTAAACAACATGATTCCATTATGGTTGTGGTTGACAGGATGACCACGCTAGCTCACTTCCTTCCAGTGAAGTCTATGAATTCAGCTATTAAGGTAGCCAAGATCTTCATCAGGGAGATAGTGAGGTTACATGGTATTCCTGGGAAGATTATGTCAAACAGAGATGCCAAGTTCACTTCCAGGTTTTGGAAAGATTTTTTTGCGGGTTTGGGGACAAATTTTGCCTTTAGTGTAACTTATCATCCACAGACAAATGGACAAACAAAGAGGGTCAACAAGATTTTGGAGGACATGTTGAGAATGTATGTTATGCACCAGTGAAGGAAGTGGGAAGAGTATCTCCCACTCGTTGAGTTTGCATATAATAATGGGTATCAAGAATATTTGAAGATGAATTTGTTTGAGGCAAATTATGGGTGAAGTTGTAATACTCCCATTAGTTGGCATGATCCAATGAACATGGTACTGATTGGAATAGACATGTTGGTAGAGATGGAACAGGAAATCTAGGTTATTAAGAAGAATATAAATGTAGCACAGGACAGGAAAAAGAGTTATGCATATGAGCACAAGGTATTTAAGGCATTTCAGGTTGGGGAACATGTCTACTTGTGCATCAAGACCAAGAGGATATCCTTGAGGATTGGGTCATGTGCCAAGCTGGCATCTCGATATTGCGAGCCTTTTGAGACCTTGAGTGGATTGGACCAGTGGCCTATGGACTTGCACCTGTCTCTAACATTGAAAGTCCATGATGCATTCCATGTTTCATTACTTAATAAGTATGTGAAAGATGTTGATCATGTGATTAATTGGTCTTTATTGCAAGTGGAACTAGAAGGATAATTCTAGTGAAACCACAATGCATATTGCAGCAAAAACAACTCATGCTCTAGAACCGAGAAATCAAGCAAGTTAAAGTGCAGTGGAAGCACTTTGGGACCAATGAAGCTACATGGGAGATGGTTGATCAGATGTGGGCCTTATATCCTTCATTATTTTATGGTTTAAACAAAAGATTTTTTGGTATGTATTTGTATATGTATATGTATATGTATATGGATGTTGTTGTAGATGTCACAATGAATTGTGTTATAAATCTCGAATTAGCGGTATGATTTTCATGTTTGTCATGTTGGTCATGGTTTGTAATTTTTATTCATTATAAATACTGCATTCATTTATGTTATAAATATCCATGGGTAGTATGTGTTGTTTTCTTCAGTTTTTTGGTCATATGTGTCATTGAACACCGAGGATGGTGTTCCCCCAAGGGGGAGGGGTTTGTAACAACCCCTGCTCGATTTTCTGTGTATATAAAATATAAGACAAATGTCATGGGACACGTATTCCAAGTTGAATCTTGGGAAAAACATAGTGATGGGTATCATTTTTTATTAGTTAATGGCTATGGAAATTTGCAAAGGCATTGAAAAAGGAAAAGTGGTAAAAATTTGCATTTTATTTATGAAAATAAAGGAAAATGAGAGAAAAAGGTGGTGAAAGATCACATATTTGCATGAGAGGGAAAATGAAGGAAAAATGAACGAAAATGAAGAAAATGGAGGCCTCAATAATAAAAAGGCCTTTGAGGATCAGTTCACAATATTTTTTCAGTTTTAGCTTGGAGCTCTATTCTATTCTCTCACTCTCTCATACTCTTACACACTTAGAGTATTCTTGGAGCACTTTCACATACATTGGATTTGGAGAAAGAAGGAAAAGGAAAGCATGAAAGTGTAAGGGAACAATTGGATCAATAACTACAACTATATTTATTTGTAGGTAATAGGTTTCATGTGTGATTTCCTTATTGGTTTATGGATGCATGGTATATGCATGTGAGTTTTTGGTTATGTTTCTTCATTGGCATGGAGATTTTCTTGGATTGATAATGGGTTTATCCTTGTCTTTCCATTTCCTGGATAGCGATGGTGTTGTGGGTATTTTCCACTTGATTGTTTTCTTATTGATGCTCATAATTCCTTAAGGTTGTGGGTTGGAACAAATGCTCTTGAATCCCTGAGACAACTTAGGTTGAGTTACTAGTCTTAGAGCCTAGGTTGGGACAAATGCTCTGGAAGCCATGGGAAAACTTGTGTTAGTTGCAATTATTAGAACCTAGGTTGGGACAAATTCTCTTAAGCCCTTCGTGGGTTGAGTTACTAGTCCCTGGAGCTGATTTGGGCAAAATATCTGGAGCCCTGGAAGGCTGTGGGTTGAGTTACTAGTTCTTAGAACCCTGGGCAGCTTGGGTAGAGACTAATTTGGTTGGTGTTAGTGATGTCTAACCATGGAGGTGGAATCATTGTGCTTGAGGGTTTAGGTGGTTTTGCCTCTGGAATCCATGGTTTGGTTTTGTTGTGGTTTATTCCATGAGATCCCACATTAATGCTTGGAATATGGCACAGGGGTGATTGGCTAAAAGAGAGATTTGGTTCAACCCAATCTATAGTCGAGTGGTATATGGAAGTCCCTAACTTGGTTGGTATTTTGATATGTTAATATGAGACATTTCATTATTATGATCCATGATAATTTGTAGTGATTATGTTGGCGATATTGTGGCTAAGTTTCCATGGTCTCTATGCTAGTTATTTTTCGGTTATATGTCGGTTTTATGATGTGTATTATATATCGCTCTTGTAATGAATTTGTTTAGTTATTGACTGGTTGATGAATATATGGAATAATAGTGTTATTGCAGCTATGTTGAGAGGGAATAGGTCCCTCTTGATGATTTTGTAACAGCTCTGGTAAAAAATCCATGTAATAAAGTTAATAAAGGAAAAATAATAAACAAGGTCATGGGACATGTATTACAAGATGAATGTTGGGAAAAACATCCTAGTGTGGATATTCATTTGGTTTATTATGGCTAAGGAAATTGGCAAACACATTGGAAAAAGCTTTGAAAAGGAAAGAGGAATTAATTGGTAATTTATTTATGGAAATATAGGAAATTAAGAGAAGAGGAAGGTGAAAGGTCACATGTTGCATGTGAGGAGGAAAACGAAGGAAAATAATGGAAAATTGAAGAAAATAGAGGCCTCATTAATAAAAATGCTTATGAGGATTAGTTCACAACCTTTTTTCAGATTAACCTTTTTCCGGTTCAGTTTTGGAGCCCTCTCTTTATTATCTCTCTCTCTCATACTCTTGAACACTTAGAGTATTCTTAGAACATTCTAGCACTGGGGAAAGAAGGTAAAGGGAGGACAAGAGAGCAAGAGGAGGCAAGGATCAAGCAAGGAAGAGTAGGATTCAAGAGTCTATAGTGGGATTACTTACAGGTATCTAGTTTCATGTATGATTCCCTTCCTAATTTTGGGCACGCATGGTACATGCATGTGTGTTTTTGGTTCTCTTGTTGTCATTGGCATGGGTCTTGCCATGTGTGATAGTGATTTTCATCCTTTCCTTGCCATTTCCGGATAGCCATGGTGTGATGGGGTTCTCTTTTTTTGGTTGAGGTAGATTGTTGGATGTTTTTTCAAAACTAAGTGGGGTCATATCAAGGAAGAAACACAAGGCCCTTGAATCCATAGACCAGTGAAGTTAGGATTGTGGTAAAGCCTGATTGTGTATGCCCTCATTAGGCCTAGAAATCCTTGATTGGTTAATGGCAGGATATATGGTAAATCCTAGAGGGTGGAACCTTGTTAGGTGTAGGAATCCTCGACTGGTGAATGGAGGGATATACATTAAAGCCTAGAGGTGGAGATGGAAAATTCCTCACGTTTAAATGGAGAGATCCAAAGGCATCCATGCTTGTTTATGGGCTAGCAATTTGATGCAATTGCAATAAATCCTGGTTGTATTTATGACAGTTTTGGACCTAGGAATCCCTTGGTGGATATACAATAAAGCTCAAGGAATCCTTGATTGGTTCTATTGTGAGTCCCACATTCATGCTTGGAATATGGCACGAGGGCAATTAGCTGAAAGAATGGTTTGGTTCAGGAAAATCTATGGTCGAATGGTTTGTAGAAGTCCCTAACTTGGTTGGCTTATGCATACATCAATAAGAACTCATTTTCATTTGATAATTCATGTGTAAATGTACTTTTTAATATGTGGTTTTTATGGTTGTTCTACTCTTGTTATTTTGTTGGATATATGTTGGTTATAAGCATGGTTCATGACAAACTTTGGTTATGGATCTCATCATGATTTGATTAGTGCATGAAATGTGAATGATTATATGATATAATAGTTGATAATGCATCTATTGTGATAAGGCATCAATTCTTCTTGATGATTCTCAGATAAGTATGAAACCCCTATGCTCAAATCTGTGGTTATGACCTATAGATAACATGTGTGTGATATGTTTGACGAAATGCCTTTCATGGCTAGTAGGGGTCAGGTCAAGTCCTTGTACCAATGTTTGCATTAATATCTTTAATTCATTGTTATTTATCATTTATGGAAGTTTCATGAATTTTGGGTAGAGGCCTAAGACCTAGCCCTGAAAAAGTGGCACATAATCTAGGGTTGTTGGCTCAAAACTACCTGAAAAAGGCCACAGTCACATGCATGTCTTGTTGTGGGAGAAACTGGAGGGTTTCAGTCACATGCATAGCTTTTTTGGGAGCGACTGGGGGTCTAGCTCATCAAAATGACAAGTTGTCTCAAGGGTTGGGCACCTGGAAGGGTTGGTTGTCTCCTAAAGGTTCTATAGCTCCTCAGAAAGGTCAGTTTGGTTTTGTTTTCTCAGTTCCACTTCCTTAACTCTTCATCACATGTTTACACCAGTGGAATGAGTAGCTTGGGTAAATGTGGAAGGATGGTGTTACATAGTGGTATCAGAGCATGGTTCACCCCTTGGACTGGATGGGCGGAATGTGTTGGTCATGCACACATGTCAGTTGCATATGTGTTATTTATGCTTGTGTTATATGTACTTTTTGTGTGGGCATAGTTGCATTTGTGTCGTCATGTGAAAGTACATGGTTTTTTTGTTGGATGTATCTGTCATGAGTTTGTGTCGGTTATGCACCCTATGTGCATGTCAGTGTCTGTATGTCATTATGCCTACATTGACATAGTTATAGTTGTCGTGCATGAGGTCATGGTATGTGGTTGGTATATTCATGCATGGTAACTGGATAATGGTTGAAATTATGTTTATGTATTGATATGATTATGTTTACACATGTATTGTGCTAATCTAGTTTATCTTGCAAACGAGATATCCTCCCCTGAAATTTACTAAGGTATGTTGATTATGTTATGTTTTGGTTTAGGCTAACATGGTATACTTGCAGGAAGAAGATTAAAGATGACTAGAAAGATGGTAGAATACAGTTCACGAGACACTCTCCATCGATCAAATGAGAAACATGGTGGTGGGTACTCTCCTAAAATAGAAAACATATTGAGAATTTTGAAGGTAGAAATAAGAAGTTGCAAAACATATAATGACATAATCGTTCAGGCATAGGAGAAACAAGCAGAAGTTAATGCAGTAATCATTCAGATTTTGTCAAGCTGAAAGAGACAAGGACCGCTTAGGATCAGCCATGGGCAAGAGGATAAGCCTGATGGGGCATATGGAAGTAGATCTCATGGTGGGAACAAGTCCGATAGGGACGACACAGTTAGAGATGGTAGGTTCTTGGATACACCAGATAGGAGAGGTGATGGACATGGGTTCTATTCTAGTTTTGGTTCTTATAGGTACCATGGTCATCATCTTTATCATCCTTACAGGAGGAGTGACAGGGGATATTTACTGGATGAGTTCAAGAAAACAAATCTACCTACATTTGGTGGATATTTGAAGAAGTCAGAGGATGTAGAGGAATGGATTATCTGGATGAAGAAGTTCTTTGAGTTGCATGATTACACGAAGAACATTAAGGCCAGAATAAATATCTTCAACCTCAAAGGGAAAACAAACATATGGTGGGAATATGTGAAGTGAGTTAGAGAAATCATGACAAAATAGTTGATTTGACATGAATTCAAGAGGCTTTTGAGGAAGAAGTACTTGTAAGAGAGGTACTATGAAAGTAAAGCTAAGTAATTATAAGAGCTAAATATGGGGTCATTGATAGACGAGGAGTACATGACCAAGTTCCTGGAGTTTTTGAGGTATGTACCATATCTTAAGGATGAAAATGCCAAAGTTCAGATATTTGTCAGTGGATTTCCATTAGCATTTAAATATCAGATTGAGTATGATGAGCCTCGGACACTTGAAGAAGTCATTAGGAAATTGAAGCACTTTTATGAGAAATCAAAGTGTAAGACAAAATCTCAGCAAGGTTGGAAAGGGAAAGATAAGGCTAAAGGTAAATGGAAGCCAAAGCGAACAAGACCTTAGGATGCAGGTGAGAAAGAAAATGTTGCACCTTACAAGAATTTTAATGGACCTCAACCTGGATAACAATAGAATAAAGGTGATGGTAAGGTATGGTTACATTGTTGGACATGTGGTAAAGAGCATCTAAAAAGAGATTTTCCATAGAATTAGGATGGTAGGCCTTAGATTTACACTGCATAAGATGCGCAAACATTTGGGGATGTTGGGCAGAGCATTCAATAGATTTATGTAGCATTGGATAATGTGCAGGAGGATCACCAGACATCTATTATTGATATGGACAGTAAGCTTTTTGATCAATTTGTTTCTAATTTGATTGACCCTAGATCTAATTATAGTTATGCAAGTCCTAACTTGATGGATAAGTGTGGTTTCAATAAATAAGTGCATGCATAATCTCAGTGAGTGCAGTTGGCTACAAGTACAAAGAAGAGAGTTCATCATTGGGTAAGAGCTTGTGCATTCGAGTTGAATGGTATGCCTACCTCAGCAAATTTGAATGTACTGCCATTGGGATCATATAGTATGATTGTGGGTATGTAGTGGTTACATCTTCATAGGACTAAGGTGGACTGCTATGACAAAGCTATTGAATGCTTGCATGACAATGGTGAACAAGTAATCTTGCAGGGTAAAAATAAATCTACATCAGTTAGAATGTTGACAGTTATGTAGGAAAAGCGCAGTCGCAGAAAAGGGTGTTTGTTATTTGCAGTGAATATTTCTAGTGATAAAGGTAAGGTTGTTGAGAATTCATAAGTTATGAAGAGGTACCCGATCTTGCAGCAGTCTTAGGATGTGTTTTCGGAAAATATTTTAGAGTTTCTGCCTCATAGAGAAGTGGACTTCTCTATTGAGTTGGTACCAGGGGAAACACCAGCATCAAAGGCACCATATAGGATGGGCACACTAGAGTTATTAGAGTTCAAATTTCAATTGAAATAAACGCTTTACAAGGGATACATTAGGCCAAGTGTATTGCCTTGGGGCGCACCAGTGTTGTTCGTGAAGAAGAAGGATGGTATTCTTAGGTTATTCATTGATTACAGGCATTTGAACAAGGTGACCATCAAGAATAGGTATCTATTGTTGAGGATTGATGACTTTTTCAACCAGTTGAAGGGAGTAGTAGTGTTCTCAAAGATTGACTTGAGATCTAGCTATCACAAAGTATGCATTAAAGAAGAGGACATCTACAAGACTACTTTTTGGACTAGGTATGGGCATTATGAGTTTGTTGTAGTTCCATTTGGTTTGAATAATGCTCCAACTAATTTTATGTACTTGATGAATAGTGTGTTTTGTCCTTATTTGGACAAGTTTGTCATTGTATTCATTGATGATAGATTGATATATTCTAAGAATAAGGAAGATTATGTTGAACACTTAGCAGTAGTGATGAGATTTCTAAGGGGGCATCAGTTGTATGCTAATCTTAGTAAATGTAGTTTCTTTCATAAAGAGGTGCATTACTTGGGACATGTTGTTTCCAAGGAAGGTATAGAAATAAATACAAAGAAGATAAGAACTATCATAATGGGAAGCGCCTAGAAATGTGGATGAGGTAAGATGATTTATGGGACTAGTAGGCTATTATAGGAGGTTCATCAAGAACATCTCTCAGATTGCATATCCTATTACGTCATTGCAGAGACAAGGTAAGAAACTTGAATCGACGGAGGAACGTGCAAAAAGTTTTGAGAAATTAAAGTAGTTGTTGATAAACACTCCAGTTCTAAAGATTGAAAATCCAAAAAAAGAGTTTGTGGTGTGTACAGATGCCTACAAGAGAGGTCTTGGTGGAGTCTTAATGCAGGAAAGACAAGTAGTTTGTTATGAGTTATGAAAGCTTAATGAGCAAGAGAAGAATTATTCGACACATGACCTTGAGTTGGTAGCGATCAACCATGCATTGAAGATGTGGAGGCACTATCTTCTTGGTAGGAGGTTTGTATTGATGAGCAATCATAGTAGATTTAGGTATATGTTTGACCAATTGAATCTAATCTTAGGCAAGCTAGATGGTTGGCCATGATTAGCGAGTTTGACTTTGAGATTTGGCACATTAAGGGAAAGGAAAGCAGGGTTGTAGATGCTCTTAGCAAGAGAGTGCAGGTGAATCATATAGCAGTTATGAGTTCTTATGGGGTAGACTTACAAGATCGTATTCTACAGGAAGGACAGTAGGATGATAGGTACATGGAGCTTAGCATAGATTATAGTAGGGAACAAACGGTTCAGATGTGGAATATCGTCTCATAGCGGATGGTTTGGTCAGACTTAGGGACAAGATCTATGTGTCGAATGATAGTGAGCTCAAGAAGACTATCTTGTGAGAATTCCATGCAAATCCACATTCAGGTCACCCAGGATACCAGAATACATTGACAGTGGTGAAGAAGCTTTATTATTGGATGAATTTGAAGAAGGAAGTGGTAGAGTTCATGGCTAGGTGCTTGGATTTTCAACAGGTAAAAGCATAATGTAAGAACCTAGGTGGATTACTACAACCGATCTTGATTCTAGAGTGGAAATGGGGGGTCATTGCCATGGATTTCATCACAGGTTTTCTTAGGACATCTATTCTACATAATTCCATGATGGTTGTGGTGCACAAGTTGACAAAGGTAGCACACATCCTTCCAGTGAAGTCTACCTACAGCTAACGATGTAGCACAGGTATTCATTAGACATGTAGTGAGGTTGCATGGTGTTCCAAGGAAGATTGTGTCAAACAAGGATGCTATTTTCACTTCTAGATTCTAGAAGGAGTTTTTTGTAGGTTTGGGCATAGAGTTAGTCTTCAACACAACTTATCATCCGTTGATAGATGGACAGACTGAGAGGGTCAGTTGTAGCTTATTTTTGCCTGTTAAATTTGGACCATGAATAATATGATTACATGATGTTCAATGCGGTTCATTTCAACCTACAGTGAATGTCTGCCAACATGGGAGTTGGGGGTATCAGTGCAGAAGCTAAAGGAAAATTGCATGTTAAGATGGGAAATGCATATATTTATGGTGCCGAGAGAAGGGTAAAATATAAAGAGAAGTTCAGTTCATAGGGAGATGCCCTGAAAGAGACTACAGTTGATAACTGTTTGGAGTATGACCTGGAATTCCATTATTTTAATACATCATGTGAAATCATATCATCTGAGATAGCACAAGCTGAGGCACATGTGGAAGATTTCTTGGAAGTGAGAAACCTAGGTATTCATCAACTATTGGATCAAATTAGGGAGACAACTTAGAGGATGATGTAAATAATCAATTTCTTAACTAATTTTATGAGTTTCCTTCTTCAAATACTAATGGTAGTAGTATTCAAACAAATTATCCTCCCTTGATAGATAAATTCGCTAAGTCACTTCATAATCTATCACTCCACAAAGTAGCTTCAAGTCATTATCCATCATCCGAAAGTGATCAAAATCATATCTTCTTGGATCGTAATATCATTGCTTCTAGAGGCATTCAAAAGTGCATACTACCAAAGAACCCTACATGCTCTATAAACAACAAGCTTTCATAAACTCCAGAAATTACTTTTCATCTAAGAATTTCTTCCACTGATTTTTTATTTCACAAATCACAATCTCCAATATCTAATGAGCTACAGACTCATTACAAGGTGTCTGACATACTAGTTAAGTCATCATAAGCATGCTCTGACCATCAATTGCATGAAATAGTAGTCATAGATAAATCACCTATTGGTATTACGAAAACTCATACAAACAGGAGAGCTAAAAGTTTAGGTGTAAGTGGGACTCGAGATTCTACAATCAACAACTATGACACTATTTTCATTACTCCAAAATCCTTTTCACTCAAGCCACATGGATTCCATTGCCATGGTAACTTATCTAAAGCTGGAAGCAAGGTTCATAATAAAGCTTCGATCAATCCTTTAAGAAGGTGGATAGACCCTATTGTTAAATCTAAAGAAAGGCATCGAATGGACGTGGTTTCTTCTGCACCTTTGGAACATACCTCACTGCATCATGGACAGGTTCATGGTGTTTCAAATTCCCAGGCAAGTTTCACAATGGAGATATCTCTAAGCAAATCTGATGCATAGGGTTTTCCTAGTTACAATCATAAAACATCGAAAAATTATAGTGCAATATTGGCTTCATCGGAAAATTAGTCACTTATGCCATCAAAATCCAATATTTCAAGCAAGAATTTCTTATCTATATTAAGAAGTAGATGGAGTTCTCCTGGACGTAAAATTAAAAATGAACAGTTTTTGGAAAAGCTATCTGAAGTTACTTTAGATATTGATGTTTCTTTACTCAAACTCCACTAGCTCATCGTCCAATTTTACAAGGGATTCTGCATTTTGTGTACAAGAGTGGCCTCCCCTATTTCACATTTTCCCTTAATGGGTCTGAAGAAGTTCTTGCAGCCAAAACATGGAAAAGTGATAAGTTTGAAGGATGAGATTTTGATTGGTTGTATTCATTTCATTCAGGGAAAAGTAATAACAAGAAGAAGAAAAATAATATTGGATGGGTCAACTCGGGAAGAAAGGATAATCATGTACTTGATATTGTGGGTAAGATGAAGGTGTCCAGTTCCTTATGCTCGAAGTTGAACAATTTGGTAAGATGAAGCATATGGTTGAAACCAACTTTGTTTTATTTGGTGTGAAAAAAGAGAATACCAGTGACATTCCAACAATGCAAATGGAGCATACATAAAATGATACTTTGTGTCATTTCCAGTTGGTCCATGGAGAAGATTTTTCTTCAAATGGGTCATTGCAGGATTCCTTCCTAGATTCAACAACATCCTCCTCTTCTATGTCAGGTGACGTTAGTGAAAGTCTAATTCCCGGAGGTTCAATGCCTCCTAAACCCACACACAGGAAAAAAGAAATGAATGTATTGAGGTATCCTTTCCGTCAAAGTTTCAAAGATTCATGCCAATCCAGTTCGATGAGATCCAGATCAACCAGCAGAAATACTAGTCAAGTCAAATGGAGAGAACCTGAACTTTTAGATTTTGATGTGTATTTCTAGTTCTTTCTGCCATCACCTCGAGTTGGAAGCTTTAGTGATTAAGGTTCCATTAGAATGGAGGGAAAGTGGGAAGGGTGGACCTGGAGAGGATACTGTTTCAAATAAATTTGGTGGATGGGATCTAAAGTTTCTTGACAAATTAGGTGGTACAAGTGGAATGCAGTTTGTGGTATCCTAGTCCATTCTTTAACGGATCACACTGAATCAACCTATGTATTGGACGATGGGGAGACAAAATGCAGTGTGGATGAAGATGAGAACAGCAAAGATGAAGATAGTAGAAAGGCACAACTTCACAGGTCAGAAAGGAAGAAACGCAAGGCAAAGGGTGTGATGCTCACATCTTCAGGAAGACGTGTCAAGAAGAAATATGTATAAGGGACTACTGTGACAAGATTTGTGTGAAACGAGTTGACTGGGTATGAATCATACGAGTACCAATGCTATTAAAGGTCCAATACCCTTAAGTTATAAGTCAATGGACTCCTGGGAAGATAAACTGCACGAAGTTTAATGAAGAGAGTGCCCCCGTAGAGGGGTTTGGATTGAATCACTATTTGTGGATCGACCACCATGATTCAATGCGGAATTACCATATTCATTTCCGTAAACCACCAGAAGGTGCTTCCATAAGCGGCTTATAATTTGAAGTAGTAATGACAAAAAAGATAGTTGGGACCCGCGCGCTGTCGTTCAACTTTATTTATATTAATATGTGATAATTCTCACAGGAATTAAGGGCTCGACTCAATGCAATTACATTGCAGAATTTAAAAAGGACGTGGGATTTTGTTTTAATTTGTTTTATTTAATATTATATATATAATATTAATAATAAAAATAGCCTTTTTCTAATTTGAATTATTTCAAACAACAATTACAAAAAGAGACAAATAGTTACTTAAATTGTTTCAAGAATCAGTTAGTACAGTTAGGTTAGAAGATAGAATAAAAGCCCAAAAACTAGATCTGTGGGGGCTTCAGAAGGGCACAGTCACACATGACTGGAAATGTAAACAAAATTCTCTTTGAAGTTTGAATATGATATTACAATTTGATTTCAGGATTGGGAAGTTGCACTGATTTTTTTTCTTGTGTTTCAACTTTCATATTTATGTATTGGTGCTTTGGTTTATCTTTTAATGAATTTACTTAATTGTACTCATTAAAATTAATCTTGAAGCCCTTAATGAAGCACTCCACATCCAAGAATCTCATTCATATTTTTCTTCTTCATCCTTCATTCTTTCTACAGAGTTAAATCACATATTCTTAATTGCCTATGCCAAAGCTTTGTCTCTTCTATTTTATGTTATGCACCTTTACCATGCAATTCTCATAACCTCTTTGCCCATTCTTCTATAGAAGGCTATGTTTTCAAAACTAGAAGCATTGCTTGCAACCCCTCATGGCCTATCTTTCATTCCATTGATTTTAATTATTTTTTTTTAATCAATCTCAGGTTGTCTCAAGCATAGGTTGTCTCAAGCATGGGTTCCCCACAGTTAGGAACTATCTTCTTGAGAATGAAAACATATTTTGGCACCATTGTCAGGGAACACAGAAACAAAGTTATTTTTCCCTTGGTATTAAGATTATATTTCTTTATGGTGAACAATATTTAGATACCAAGATTGGTTGTTTATTATTCACTTGGTGACTCCACTAGTGAAAAAACTCACTAGAGAAGAAATCTTGCTGGCAAGAAAATGAAGAAGCAACAGAGAAAAAAATGTATCAAATTCTGAGGCTTTTCGAGGAATCTCTATGTTTCTTATCATTTCTATTGTTTGTTTCCCCCTACACATTACAAATATTATCTTTTGCCCCTTATTCTCAAAACATTATAAGCCTCATCAAGCACATTCTTTGTTGAAAAAAGAAGACCTCCCTTTTTCCTGTATCATTGATCTTGAGATATATTTATCCTTTGAATCTGACAAGAGAAATGATTGTTTCATTATAATCCCTGAAGACAATCACCCACATTTTGAATATAAAGAACATGATTCATCATCTTTGGTAGCCACTACTTTTCCTCACAATCGACCCTTTTCTTTTCAGCTCAAAACCAAGGAAATCTTTAAACCCCCAAAGCTACCCACAAAGCTTCAATTTTTTGCCAAATTTCTCTAGAGAGAATGATAATGATACAACTTAACAACAAGTCTTAGAATTTGAGTACTATTTGGATACATTTCAAATTATTTATGAAGATGTGGCTCTGAGGTTGTTTTGTCATCCATTAAGGCGTGAAGCTCAGCAGTGGTTCTAGCAATTAGACGATAATTCAATCAGTTCATGGCAAGGTTTTCAAGATATCTTCATGAGGTATTGGGGTGAACACAAATATCATGAAAATTATATTTCATAATTGTACACTATGCAAAGAAAGAGCGAAGAATCAATCATCAAATTTAATAGGAGGTTCCAAAAGTTTTACTTCAGCATGCCCCTACAAATTTTCCCTCCTTAATTTGTTGCTATGGTATACTATTCAGTAGCTCTTCATCCTGATGTAGCATTTTATATCAGAGAGAGGGGATCCAAAACCCTAAAGAAGATGTTTATTGATGCCCAAGAAATTGAGAATAACCTTTGTGCCTTGGAAGCTTCCAGGTCAATATTTTCATTTTGATCCAGATAAAACTCAGCAAGAGAAGGAATCTAAACAACTAACGTCAGATTTGAATATAAATTCTTCTTCAAATTTTACAATTTGTTAGCCAAAATTTTCTGAGTTAAACAATTATTTTCAGCAAAATAATTTTACATCTCCAGTGGATGATTTTCTCTTTCCTGAGATAATGGATGGTTTTGCCATGGTGTTTCTTGAGGATGATGTTTCTGAAATTGGTGGCATATACACACATTATACAGAACATTTCGCTGAAAATAGTGAAAATTTCATAGTTTCAGGAAAAAGATTGTCACATCAGCAATTTGTTGAACAAGAACACGTGTCATCTTCTTCAAATTTTTATTTTCAAATTAATTGTGTTTTTGTGGAAGTGTGTGAAAAATTGAACAAGGAATTGTGCAAACATATTTCTGAAGCAAAAGACTATTTATTTGATTGAGCGAAGAAACCAGTTGTTATACAACCCCAAATTGAGGAGTCAAACAGTGAAGGTGGCTGGCCTATTCAAGAAGATACATGTTAGTAAACTTTTCAAGAAAAAGAGGCAGCGAATTTTTTTTCTCATTCGTTCTATGACCAAGTAGCTAAATATATGTTATTTTTCTTTGGTCAACAAAAGTTATCGATTCTGGGGTATTTGTTAAAAAAATTATTTGAAAATATTTTATGGTGCATTCCAATTTTAAATTATGAGTTTTAGCAGCATGGAGGCATTAGTTCTAGCACTCCAAGTGTTGTCTTGGTACCATCGGACGGTTGAATTCACCTGAAAAAGTTCTACTTATTCTACATAAGTAGAGACCTGTACATAAATAAGCTCAACCAATGAGCATTTTATTTTGAAGCTGCAGTTTCTAGTTTAGCATTTGCAGTTCAAGAATAAGGATCCTAGAAGACAGGTTTCAGGGAGCTTAAAATTTTTAGATATTTTTTATTGGGATCAATTTTTGTTTTGGTCTCGCTCCATGCCCAACTAAAGCCACTGATCTACAAGTTCTCATCACTTTGCTATCAAAGCACTGTCAGCAGCTAGAGGCGGATGTTCTAGCGTATTTTTGCATCTTGGATTTGGACCATGAACAGAAATCTTAGATGATGTTTGATGGGGCTAATTTCAACCTACAGTCAATGACTACCAACATGGGAGTTGGGGGTTTCAATGCAAAATCTAAAGGCGAAGTGCATGTTAAGATGGGACATGCATATATTTATGGTGCCAAGAAAAGGGTAAAATCTACAGAGAAGGTCAATTCAAAGGTAGCTGCTCTGAAAGAGACTATAGTTGATACTTGTTTGGAGTATGACCTGGAATGCCATTATTTTAATACATCATGTGAAAGCGTATCATCTGATATAACACAATTTGAGTCATGTGCTGAATATTTCTTGGAATTGAGAAGCCTAGGTATTCATCAGTTATTGGATCAAATCACGAAGACAACTTAGAGGATGATGTAAATAATCAATTTCTTGACTGCTATGATGAGTTTCCTTATTAAAATACTGATGGTAGTAGTATTCAGACAAATGATCCTCCCTCGATAGATAAATTGGCTGAGTCACTTCATAATATATCACTCCAAAAAGCAGCTTCAGGTCATTCTCCATCATCCGAAAGTGACCAAAATCATATCCTCTTGGATGGCAATAACATTGTTTATAGAGGCATTCAGAAGTGCATACTACCAAATAACCCTACATGCTATGTGAACAGCACATACTTTAGAAACTATTTTTCACATATCACAATTTCACAGAACTACTTCTACTGATGTTTTATTTCACAGATCACAATTTGCAATATATAATGAGCTACAGACTCAGTACAAGGTGTCTAACATACCAGTTAAGTCAGCAGAAGCATGCTCTGACTAGCAATTGCATGAAATAGTAGTTAGAGATAAATCTCCTATTGGTATTAGGACAACTCATACAAACATGAGAGCTAAAATTTTCAGTGTAAGTAGGACTCGAGATTCTGCAATTAACAACTATGACTTTGTTTTCATTACTCCAAAATCATTGTCAGTCCAGCTAGATGGATGCCATTTCCATGGAAAACTTATCTAAAGTTGGGTGCGAGATTCATAAGAAAGCTTCGAGCAGTCCTTGAAGAAGGTGGATAAACCCTATTGTTAAATTTATAGAAAGGAATCGAATGGATGTATCTTTTTCTGCACCCTTGGAACATACCTCATTGCATCATGGATAGTTTCATGGTGTTTCTAATCTGAATAGAAAATGGCATCAACCCATGGTATTCATTCACCGATGTTATTCATCCACCCATGGAATTTACCCATGGTATTGTAAGTGGAATCCACCCATGGTATTTTCCCATGGTATTGTGACATCCACTCATGGTATTCATTCACCCATGGAATTTACCTATGGTATTGTTACCGAAAAAAGCTATAAGTAACAAGTCGCATTTTGTAAAAGCACAAATTGTCCACCACAATGCAGCTTTTATAGTTATTCTCCATTTTGATAAAAAGTTTCTTTGTGATTTCTTTTACTATGTTTTCTCTCATTTTATTTCGGACATTGCAATTTTCCAGATCTTGGCGGCCTCCCCCCAAGATCCATTTCAACTTTTTAGATCTTGGGGGTCTCCCCCCAACATCTGGATTAGTGGTATCAAAGCAAGTGACAATTCCACGAGAATGAGGGTTTAATGCATATTTCAGTTTCAAATTTTTGCAGCAATATTCAACAAACTTTAGGCATGTGATGCGACCTCCACAAAGCACTTTCTTGGGCCAAGCAGGGAGAATTTTTCCTTTTTCATTTTTTTTGCAGGAATTGTTTTGGGCGGCGAGTTTGCAGATCAAATCTTAAACATTTGGTGCAAATTTATAAAAAAATAAAAATAACAGATCTAGGTTCCTTGAGAAAAAATACCAAAATTAAAAAAAAAACAACCAAATCGAAGTCTAGATAAGGGAGATATCGTTGATTTAAAATCAATTATGTTGTAGAATTTTTTATGACGACAACTGGTGGGCGACGACTCCTATCAATTTTTTCAATTTTTGAACAAAAATTAAATTGATTGATTGCGGATCTGAGCTCCTCTTGAAAAATCACCTAATTTCGAAAAAAATTGGGTCAAATCAGAGTTTGGATGTGGGAAATATTGTTGATTTAAAATTAACTATTTTTTTCAGAACTTTTGTGACAGCGGAACACTTGCAGCGCGAATCTGAGATTCAAGAGTATCCAGATAAGGATTTCCAACACATGGGAAGATGCAGAATGGTCATTCGATTTCCAAAAATAGGTTATAATAAAGATTTTGAGTTATATTTACCGAGTTATGTGGAGCAGCATTCAGAGTGGGTTCCCTTTGGAGACGTGCCCTCCCACCCCACTTTAGTAGGCACCTACTTCACATTCATCAGTTTCATCATAGCAACATCCGGCTTGGGTTCTTTGGAGACATTCCCTCCCACCCCAGGCTATGTAGACGCCTGCTACTTCATCAACAATCAACAGCACAGTTATGGGTCAACGCACAAAATCCTTGTCATCGAAGTCCATTTGCTAGGCCACACACTATTGGTATCATAGTTGGTCACACGCATTACAGGGTATCTCTATCCTCAGATCTTCGTTTGTCATGGTTATGGGTCATCCACAAACTCACACTTCATCGAAGTCCATTTTCTAGGTCGTACACTGTCAATATCATAGTTGGTCACAAGCATTAGAGGGTATCTCTATCCTCGGATCTTCATTCATAATGATTATGAGTAATCCACAAACCCACACTTCATCAAAGTCCATTTTCTAGAATGCACATTGTTAGTATCACAATTGGTCACACGCATTATAGAGTATCTCTATCAGCTGATCTTCGTTCATCATGGTTTTGGGTTAACCACATAAAACCCTTCTCTTTAATGCCTCTTAACAAAGACTTCGCGGGAGGGAACTTCATGCAATAGGGACCATTGCTTCTTAAGGAGGGAGGAATGATCCAAATAGAAAATGGCATCAACCCATGGTATTCATCCACCCATGGTATTTATCCACCTATGGTATTGTAAGTGGCATCCACCCATGGTATTTTCCCATGGTATTGTGACATCCACCCATGGAATTTACTCATGGTATTGTAACCGAAATTGGCTATAAGTAACAAGTTGCATTTTGTAAAAGCACAGATTGTCCACCACAATGTAGTTTTTATAGTTATTCTCCAATTTAATAAAAAGTTTCTTTGTGATTTTATTTACTGTGTGTTCTCTCATTTCCTTTTTGGCATTACAATTTTTCAAATCTTGGGGGCCTCCCCCCAAAGATCCATTTCAATTTTTTAGATCTTAGGGGTCTCCCCCCAAGATCCAAATCAATTTCAAAGTCCAAGGCAAGTCTCACGATGGAGATGTCTTCAAGCAAATCTGATGCACAAGGTTTTCCTAAGCACATTCATAAAACATCAAGCAAATCTGATGCACAAGGTTTTCCTAGGCACATTCATAAAACATCAAAAAATTCTAGTGCAATATTGGCTTCATCAAAAAATCAATCACTTATGGCATCAAAAGCCAATGTTTCAAACAAGAATTTCTTATCTGTATTATGAAGTAGATGCAGTTCTCCTGGATGTAAAATTAAAAATGAACAATTTTCAGAAAACCTATCTGAAGTTACTTTAGATAGTGATGTTGTTTGTTCAAGTACTCAAAATCCACTAGCTCACCCTCCAATTTTACAAGGGCTTTTGCATTTTGTGTACAATATTGGCCTCCCCTATTTCACATTTTCCCTTAATGGGTCTGAAGAAGTTGTTGCAAACAAAACATGGAAAACTGATAAGTCTGGAGCAGGAGATTTTGATTGAATGTATTCATTTCATTCAGGGAAAAGTAATAACAAGAAAAAAAACAAGACTGGATGGGTCAACTGGGGAAGAAAGGATAATCATGTACCTGATATTGTGAATAAGATGAAGGTGTCTAGTTCCTTATGCTTGAAGTTGAACAGTTTTGGAAACATAGAGCATATAGTTGAAACTGACTTTGTTTTATTTAGTGTGAGAAAAGAGAATACCAGTGAAATTCCAACAATCCAAATGGATCATACCGAAAAAGACGCTTTGTGGTCTTCCCAGTTGGTCCATGCAAGAGATTTTTCTTCAAATGAGTAATTGCAGGATTCCTTCCCAAATTCAACAACATCCTCCTCTTCTATGTCAGGTGATGTCGGTGAAAGACTAATTCCCAGAGGTTCGATGCCTCTAAAACCCACACACAAGAAAAAGGAAATGAATGTATTGAGGTATCCTTTCAGTCAAAATTTAAATGAGTCATTCCAATCCAATTCAATGAGATCCAGATCAACCAACAAAAATACTAGTCAAGTCAAATGGAGAGACCCTAATCTTTTATATTATGATATGTGTATTTCTAGTTCTTTCTGCCATCACCTCGAGTGGGCAGCTTTAGTAATTAAAGTTCCATTAGAATGGAGGGAAATTGGGAAGGGTGGACCTGGAAAGGATATTATTTCAAATAAATTTGGTGGACGGGGTTTGAAGTTTCTTGACAAATCAGGTAGTACAAGTGGAATGTAGTTTGTGGTAGCCTATTCCATTCTTTAACAGGTCACATTGAATTGACATATGCACTGGATGATGGGGAGACAGAATTCAGTGTGGATGAAGATGACAACAACAAAGATGAAGTTAGCAGCAAGGCACATCTTCACAGTCCAAAAAGGAAGAAACACAAGGTAGAGGGTGTGATGCTCACATCTTTAGGAAGACGTTTCAAGAAGAAATATGTAGAAGAGACTACCGTGACAAAATTCGTGTGAAATGAGTTGACCAATATGAATCATACGAGTACTAGTGCTATTAAAGTTAAAAAAACCCTTAAGTTCTAAATCAATGGACTCTCGAGAAGATAAACTACATGAAGTTTAATGAAGAGAGTGCCCCCGTAGAGTGGTTTGGACTGAATCACTATTTGTGGATCGACTGCCATGATTCAATGCAGCATCACCATTATCATTTCGAGAAACCACCAGAAGGTTGTTCCGTAAGCGATTTATAATTTGAATTAGTAATGACACAAAATATAGCTAGGACCCGCGCGCTGTCATTTAACTTTATTTATATTAATATGTGATAATTATCACCTGAAATTAAGGGCTTGACTCAATGCATTTGTAGGGTAGAATTTCAAAATGACGTGGGATTTTGTTTTAAAAGATTTTATTTAATATTATATATATTTAGGCTGATAGGCTTTTCTTTGAAAGGGACGAAAACTTTTTAATTCTCACGCTGACACTTGGTGAACTGGGCAATTTACTTCGTATTTGTTCAGGTTGTGACTCATGTTGACAGGGGTGGGAATTTTTTTCTGTATTTGTTCAGGCTTGTGACTCATGTTGACACCTGCCGGAGTGGGCATTCTTTTTCGTGTTTGTTCGGTAACGAGAACAAATGTTCCACCATTCCAGATGCTTTTCTGAGTTCATGCAACTGTTCATACCATATATGAATGCGGGAGAAGGGAGGACTCTGCTCCTTGACACGCCTACTCTAGCTCTCAAGAATGGGGAGGCAGTGGTTTTTGGGTGCGGGGATGCCAAGAAGAAGAAAAGTCCCTTGAGATTGAAAGTCGAGCCAGAGGATTTTCGCGGCTGTACTCCTCAGAACCAACATCTCTTCTTGCAGATTGTATCAAATCTCTTCTTGCAGATTGTATCAAAACCAGGTCTAGCAACTACTGAAGGTGCCGCGCATTCTGCATATCAACGGTTCGAGAATGTCAGGAATTTCCTGTGGCTATAGACGATTTAAGGCTGCCAACTTTTGAAGCTTCTGATTTGGAACAGGAAGGATTACTTGGCCTTTTCTTCTTGATGTTGCTTGTATAGAATCATCTGTTTCGCTTTCTCAGCCTTCGCATGTGTGGATGTTTTCAGGGTAATATGGTGACTGTTGTAGACTATCTTCTGTCTCTGAAAGAATTTTATGATTCGAAGAATGGAGTAGAAACTCAGTCCCTATGGAAACAGGTGGCTGATACAGGAATCCCCAATGACATTAAGTCCACAGTTCGAGTTGCTTCTCCTGGAAAATCTCTCAACACCACTCTAAAAAGTTGAAGCCAACCACGGAAAAAGATGGGTACTTCCTGATCTGGAAAATTGTGCAACTTCAGATCAACAAGTGACAGATCAATCTTCTGGGGTGAATGGTCCAAAAGTATTGAAATTGCCTACGAGATTTGATGCTGAGAGTCTTTTATCAAGTTCTGTTATGTCAGGTATGAGTAGGATCTAAAGGAAAGAAAATTATTAATCATTCCTTTGAGTGGCAGTGTAGGTTATGCACCATTCAGAACCATGAATTTGATGTTTATTTATTTTGTTTTAATTTTGCTTTTAGATTCAACATCGGCATGGATACAAAACATTGGAAAAAAAATTCGAGAGGTTTTACCAGTAAAAGCAAGGCGCTATCCAGACCTTCAAGCAGTAGAGAGTTCTGGAATCTTGAATTGTCTTGATGTAATTTTTAAAACCTGTCTCCATGGTTGTAATTAAAATGAAATGTATGTTGGTGTTAATTGTTTATTAATCAATCTTATTCTCATTTTTGTTTGTTTGATTTTTACGGAGACCATGCTGTCAGCAATCAATCTTTTTCTATCTACATTTTTGCCTATTGCATGCAGAATGCACCATCCCAGTCCCTTCTAACTCTCATTGGTGCTATACTTGGTGACAAACAGAATGAAGAAGTTCCTTCAGTAAGTAATTTGAGGTGTTGCCTGCGGGCCGGGTGCCTTTATGGCTTTCAACTTATCTATTTTCTGCAATGTGGTTAACGTATTGTCATCTAAAAGAAGGGTCTATTTGGTTTCTTGTTTTGTGCTTGGTAGAATTCCTTCCTTAATGCATCAAGCTTTTCAATTTTCATCAATTCTGTCAATATATGGAGTAAAAAAGATGGCTCTAATAGAATTTATTTTACGCAGCTTTTTGAATTTATGCTGAGGAAAATAATGGAAGAGTTTGAACGACGCCTTCTAAACCAAGGACAACAGATGAAGAAAGTATGCCTTATTCTCAATATTTGAGCCGTATTTTTTTGTTAAACTTGAGGAGTAGAATTTTCTCTGATGTTTAAACTTGTCATGATTTAATGATTTAATGACCACGATGAACAAGAATTAAGATGGGTTGTAACCGTTACAAAATTAATACTCGCTGGGACTCGGGTGTATGTGGGAATTTTTGTTTGTATTCAACTTGCCCAAGGTCTTATATTAACCACATAACAGAAATACAATTTTACAGCTGAAAAATGCAGTCAGAGAAGTTCTTGCACGAGAAGATAAGATTATTGCGAGGTCAAATATACTAGAGGCTCTTGCTGCTGGATCAGCAGAAGAAATCAAGGTATTCACATGATATTTAAGCAAGATATCAGAAAGTACTGTATTTAGGTTTTCTTGATTTCTTACATTTTATATTTGCTTTGGTCTGATGATTTTTTGTTTATGTGATTTGGCAGCTTCTTACAGATCAAGTACAAAAAATAAAGGTTGGTTTCCATCTTAGTTTTTGTATCCAAAATTTGTCATCTATTGTTCAGACTTTGATGCAGCTTGGCATCAATTAACATTAAAATGCTGAGCTCTCTCTTAGAGTCTTTACTTTCGGAAATTCACTGACTGCATGCTGATCTTTTTTTTTTTGCCTCTAAATCAGACATTGTATGCTTGAGGTATATTCCAAATTGCAGAATCTATAACCTTCTTCGAATAATCCAGAATTTTTACCCTCGTTGAATAATCAGGTCGTAAGTTAATTTACTTTAATTAAAAGCAGATGTCTATGATAAAACCCTTGTGTGGATGGAATCAATGTAATTGATTGTGCCATGAATCAAGATTAATAGTAATGGGAAATAGATAATCGACAACTGACAAAACTCAGGGATATAAGTTGGAGGATCTATTTTGAAAATTACTTTTTACTTTTAGGTGATCAAAGCTTTTGTTAGGTTCTTTTGCATTTCAATGAATGAAATGCACAAGTCTAGGTGCACACACACAAACACACACATCATGTTGTGCTCTTGTTATTATGTCACAGCTCATAATGCTTCTAATTTTTTTACTTTTAACAAACTAAAAAACCTGCATTGTTCTTGACTTTGAGCTTTTATAGTTGATCTCCACTTTATATCACTTTATATTTCCTTCTAGCTTCTATTTTTTCCTAGTAGGGGAAAATTGGAAATGCTTCCTTGCATTAACATGGGCATAGTACACTGTCAATTGCAAGAGTCCTTTCAGCCAAGTTGCTGTGCCCGAGGGGCATTTATACTGTAAAAATTCACTCAGTACTTGCACCTAGCTTTATCTGCTTGCCCCCCTGTGTCCATGAACCAATATAAACAGAAGGTAGCATGCCCAATCTGGTTTGAACTCAGGTCATGTCATTGTCATGGCAAGTCCTCTGCCTTACCATAAGATTGTGGCTAGTTGGGCTATAAGCCTATATCTTCCTTCTAACTGAGCTTTATTTTTTTCCTAAATATTTGTTGTCTTATTGTGAGGGTGTGTTTTATCATTTTTTTGGACATTGAAAAGGTGCCTAGGATTCAGGATCAGTTAATTCTTGTCATGAAAACAATGTGAAGAGATTAAGTGATTAACATTGAGTTTATTTATTAATGTGTTTCTGATTTGTTTGTGGTCAATCTTCACCCTAATTTTTTCAAGGTGGTGCAATTTTGTTTATTGTCAGAAACTTGTTGCTTTGGTACTCTTTATTGTATCCTATGATTTTGGAACCTAACCAAGCCTTGGGTTTCCTAAGTTCAAAAATTTTGTGGCTGCACTTACTGATCTAGTGTAGTGTAACCAATGTATTTGGTTCCATCTTACATGCATAGTTTTTTATAAATAACAAATCAGTATTGTGTAGATGAAGATCAGATCCATCTTTTGGCAAGTCCTCTGCCTTACCATAAGATTGTGGCTAGTTGGGCTATAAGCCTATATCTTCCTTCTAACTGAGCTTTATTTTTTTCCTAAATATTTGTTGTCTTATTGTGAGGGTGTGTTTTATCATTTTTTTGGACATTGAAAAGATGCTTAGGATTCAGGATCAATTAATTCTTGTCATGAAAACAATGTGAAGAGATTAAGTGATTAACACTGAGTATATTTATTAATGTGTTTCTGATTTTTTTGTGGTCAATCTTCACCCTAATTTTTTCAAGGTGGTGCAATTTTGTTTATTGTCAGAAACTTGTTGCTTTGGTACTCTTTATTGTATCCTATGATTTTGGAACCTAACTAAGCCTTGGGTTTCCTAAGTTCAAAATTTTTGTGGCTGCACTTACTGATCTAGTGTAGTGTAACCAATGTATTTGGTTCCATCTTACATGCATAGTTTTTTATAAATAGCAAATCAGTATTGTGTCAGATGAAGATTAGATCCATCTTTTGATTGTGGAGTTGTTGAACATTGTCTCATTCTTTCTTTCCAAGCTAGAGTTTAGGGCAACTGTATGCTCGTAGGTAGAAACGTGTATTAAAATTCTAATTGAGCTTTATTTTTTTCCTAAATATTTGTTGTCTTATTGTGAGGGTGTGCTTTATCATTTTTTTGGACATTGAAAAGATGCCTAGGGTTCAGGATCAGTTAATTCTTGTCATGAAAACAATGTGAAGAGATTAAGTGATTAACATTGAGTTTATTTATTAATGTGTTCTAATTTGTTTGTGGTCAATCTTCACCCTAATTTTTTCAAGGTGGTGCAATTTTGTTTATTGTCAAAAACTTGTTGCTTTGGTACTCTTTATTGTATCCTATGATTTTGGAACCTAGCTAAGCCTTGGGTTTCCTAAGTTCAAAAATTTTGTGGCTGCACTTACTGATCTAGTGTAGTGTAACCAATGTATTTGGTTCCATCTTACATGCATAGTTTTTTATAAATAACAAATCAATATTGTGTCACATGAAGATCAGATCCATCTTTTGATCGTGGAGTTGTTGAACATTGTCTCATTCTTTCTTTCCAAGCTAGAGTTTAAGGAAACTGTATGCTCGTAGGTAGAAATGTGTATTAAACTAAGTTACTAGGGTACTTTGGTGAGTGCAGGGGACAGGGACAACACTTTTCATCAATGTAAAAAACATCACTGGAAATTTTTAAATCAACTATGTTCATGTTAGATTTTGGGCATGTGGGCACTAGGCTTGGTGCACACACACTCACACACCAGATCTGTTAACAGTCTCGAATTAACTAATTAACTGATGTACCTAACTAGAAACAAATTTTGCACGGTTGTACTTATAAAACCAACAATCAGATCATGCACAGGAACACAAAAATTCAGCACCTCCCAAAAAAAAAAATCTTATTAGTCCTTCGAGTTTCAACAATAATCTAGGGTTCCCATGCAAAAGAAAATAACCCTTTTACAATGCTTAGTAAAATGCCAACAAGGGAAGGCTTACACAGAAAACCCTTATCCTTGGTGCAGAAACCCTCCTTGGTCTCTGTGACACAGTCTGCTCACTATACCTGCAATAGTATGCTGACCATTTGCTGCTCCTGTAGTTGTCTAATCACTGGTAGTCAAGGGAAAACTCAGCCCTCCAAACTGTGTTACTACTCAGTAATAAACTGGCCCTCATGACCTCCATTTTGGGCTGCAAAAGCCACCTTCCAGGTCTTGACCTGTCCCTCTTTTGCTGCTATCCTCTTTGCAGACCTGCAATCAGCCCTTAAACTTGGTGCTACAAGCACCCTACAGGCCTCAGCCTGTCCTCCTTTTGCCTGCGACATATCCCAGCCCTTGCTGCGGCCTTCCACAGGCTGCGGCCAGCTGCTACGGAGTTCTGCCTCTCCTTTCAGGGATGTGTCGCTCTTTCCCTTTGATGCAGCCTTCTCTGCCAACCCACCCACAGGGCTCAGCCTTCCCTTTCTTGGTCTGCTGCCACACAAACAGGGTTAGAACCCTCCTTCCTCTTGATGTCACAGCAAAGCAGACTCATCCGTAATTGCCTCATAGGTCTGCCAAAAACTGAGGCCTACTAGGCCTTCACAAACAGATCTTGTTAGCTTTTCAACAACCCAACACCTGGTATATAATTCCAACCCATAAATTACTAAATAAACAAGAAACTAAGTTCCTAACAAAAATACCTAGTGGAAGCAAATACAATCTGAATCACATGAATCACAAACAGGTTTCTGCTCAACAAATCAGTTCATCATTAATAAAACTTAGAACTTATTCGACTTTCGTCCTGGGATAATGACCCAACTGAGAAAATACATATTACAATATTGCGGATCTGACTAGCGAATCTGCTTTCTCGTGCAAATCTAGACTTCCAGCCTCTCTGCACTCCCTCGGACCTAGTGCATTCTCACTGAGATATTGCTCACAATCTTGTGTTGTTGTTGTGTGTCTTCTCCCTCTTCCTAGCCTTGCTTTTATAACTTTACATTCAACCAAAACTTTAATATTATCCCTAACCCTAATCTCAAAGTGATTGAAGGTCGAGACTCGAGATTACATCTTGCCTCACTTGAGATCGATGGCTAAGGTTAAAATTTATTCATTGAAGTAAATTACTCACTTTTCCTAAGTTTTATCAACTTAATAAGCCAACATATTAATATGTACTTCATAAAAAACGGAACTTGATGGTTTTCACTATGACGTTCAGGCCACTGATCCCGCTGAGATAGATATTGAAGTGATTAGAGACCATGTCGTTTTTGCCACATACCTTTCAATTTATTATTGCAGGGTAGTGCCATTAAATTTCTGTTATGAACTCATTGCAGTGGGAGATATTTTTATAAGAAAAATTGCAACCTTGTCTGACAGTTCTTGCTTTATTGTTTCATTGCTTATACATGGATATTCAGCTAATACAAAAGGTTGTATCGATTTGGTTGGTATTCAGAGTACTTGGTCTCAGGTTGTAACGATCTAGTTGGTTTTCAGAAAACTGGGTCTTAGGCCTTTTGTAGTTTGGTTTGCCTTTCATAATTTTTATGATGTAGAACTTTGATTTTGTATTACGTAGAACTATCGCTTTGCAAGTACAGTTTCAGTGAGATAGCTCAAGTGGTTAAGTGATTTGAACTTCATGCAGGAGGTCTTCATTTCTTTTTTTTGTTTGTCAACTCTTATCTATTTAAAATATTGTCTTTATGTATGAGTGATGGAATCCATGCATTTTGAGGTGTCTAGAGCAAAGATGCTTTATGCTACAACTAAGGACAGACTGAAAACAGAACTTGATGGTTTTCACTATGAGGTTCAGGCCACTGATCCCGCTGAGATAGATATTGAAGTGATTAGAGACCATGTAGTTTTTACCACATACCTTTCAATTTATTATTGCAGGGCAGTGCCATTAAATTTCTGTTATGAACTCGTTGGAGTGGGAGATATTTTTATAAGAAAAATTACAGCCTTGTCTGACAGTTCTTGCTTTATTGTTTCATTGCTTATACATGGATATTCAGCACATACAAAAGGTTGTATCGATCTGGTTGGTATTCAGAGTACTTGGTCTCAGGTTGTATCGATCTGGTTGGTTTTCAGAGTACTGGGTCTTAGGCCTTTTGCAGTTTGGTTTGCCTTTCATAATTTTCATGATGTAGAACTTTGATTATGTATTACGTAAAACTATCACTCTGCAAGTACAGTTTCACTATTAGCTTTGTAAATATTTTTCCTTAGAAAGAACTATCACTCTGCAAGTACACTTTCACTATTAGCTTTGTAAATATTTTTCCTTAGCAATAGCTTATGGCTTGGACAAGAAGGGCGGAGAGAAAAATATTGTTGTTTTTTATTTTGGCAGTGGCACATTTCATGTCAGCGTTCTGACTATTGACAATGGAGTTTTTGAGGTTTTGGCTACAAACGGTGATACCCATCTTGGAGGTAATCTGTCTGAACTCTGTCTAGTAGTTTTACATTATGAATTTGAATACGTGGACGGTGGTTATCAGACTTTTTTGGTTGGATTTCAAGTTTTGAACTTACTGGGATGTACATTAATATGCAGGGGAGGACTTTGACCAAAGGATAATGGAATATTTCACCAAATTGATAAAAAAAAGCACGGAAAGAATATTAGTAAGGATAGCATAAATGTAATAAGGCATTCAATGTGTTCCTTGTAATATAGATATAAACAAAACATCTAAAGAAAAGTAATTCCACAATGATCTAGTCCAAGAAAACAAGGTTTCCACAAACCAATTAACTCTTCTAGAAAATTCAACAATTCCAATTTAATAATCCTATCGGCCTCTCTTTGTACCTTTTGGGACGAAATTGCTAGTATATATATAATATTAATAATAAAACTACCATTTTTTTAATTTCAATTACTTTGAACAACAATAATTAAATGAGACAAACAGTTACCTAAATTTTTTCAAGAATGAGTTAGTATAGTTAGGTTAGAAGATAGAATAAAAGCCCAAAAATTAGATTTGAAGGGCATTTGGAAGGGCACAGTCACCCATGACTGGAAATGTAAACAAAATTCTCTCTTAAGTCTGAATATGATATTGTAGTTTGATTCAAGCATTGGGAAGTTGTGGTGATTTTTTTTCTCTTGTGTTTCAGCTTTCAAATTTATGTATTTTCTTCTCTTGGACAGTGTAGGATGCAGTTGGTTCTTTGGCTTAGCTTTTAATGAATTTACTTAATTGTACTCATTAAAATTAATCTTGAAGCCCTTAATGAAGCTCTCCACATCCATGAATCTCATTAATATTTTTCTTCTTCATCCATTATTATTTCTACATAGTTAAAGCATAGGTTCTTAATTGCCTATGCCAAAGCTCTGTCTCTTCTGCTTTCTGCTATACACTTTTACCCTACAATTCTCATAGCCTCTCTGATCATTCTCTTATAGAAGGCTATGTTTTCAGAACTAGAAGCATTGCTTGCAACCGCTCATGACCTGTCCTTCATTCCATTGATTTTAACTATTCTTTTTTTAATCTATCTCAAGATGTCTCGGGAACGAGTTCCGCACAATCAGGAACTATCCCTTGAGAATGAAAACATGGTCAATAGGATATTGGAGGATATGTTGAGGATGTATGTGATGCATCAGAGGAGAATATGGGAGGAGTACGTTCCATTGGTTGAGTTTGCTTACAACAATGGGTATCAGGAGTCACTGAGCATGAGTCCATTCGAGGCACTGTATGGGTGGAGTTGTAATACTCCTATCAGTTGGAGTGATCCAGTCGACATGGTTTTGATAGGACCAGACATGTTGGTAGATATGGAACAAGAAATGCACATAATCAAGAAGAATCTAAAGGCAAAATAGGATAGACATAAAATTTATACAGATTAGAATAGGATGTTTAAGGATTTTCAGGTTAGGGAACAGGTGTGCTTGGACATCAAGCCCAAGAAGAGCTCCTTGAGGATTGGATCATGTGCCAAGCTAGCACCTCGGTTTTTTGGAGCTTTCAATATTCTTGAAAGGATTGGACTAGTATCATATCGACTTGCACTTCCTTCGGTAGTGAAAGTCCATGATGTTTCCCATGTGTCCTCACCTAAGAAGTATGTTAAATATCTTGATCATGTGATTGATTGGTTTGTATTACAGTTGAAGCCATATGGAGAATTCCACCTGCAACCTAAGTGTATTTTGCAGAAAATATGCTCATGCTCCAGAACCAAGAAATCAAGCAAGTTAAAGTTCAGTGGAAGAAATTTGGGCCCGATGAAGCTAGATGGGAGATGGCAGATCAGATGCGGGCTACGTATCCTTCTCTATTCTCTAGTTGAGTGAATGCTTTTAGCTTATGTTTTGGCGTGATGTTTTGGTATATGTATATATGTATATGGATGTAAATACTGCCGTGAGTTGTGTTATAAAGCTCCAATAAGCGATATGGATATCATGTCGTTATGGTTATCATGTTGTTATGTTTCCATGTTGTTTTGCTTCTTAGCAGGTTGTTCATTGTAGATATTGCATCAAGCTAAGTTATAAAGTTCCATAGGTAGTATTTATTTCTTCTAGAAATCTTGTTGGTTGTAGGTGTCATTGAACACCAAAGATAGTGTTCCCCCAAGGGGGAGAGTTCTTGTTGACTTAAGGGGGGTTGACATAGGTTCATAGTTATTCGCACCAACCAACAAAACCCTAACTGATGACCCTTTCGGCAACAAGTTGCATAGCGTAGGTTGCAGTCTCACCCAAAGAAGTATTACAGGATGTTAGAACCATGTTTCTACACCAAGAGATCGTGTGATGTGTATTTTGAAGCCCTTGTAGCTCAGATCTTCCTCCGCGCAAATCTGTATGTTCCTATGGTCCACTACTGAAACTCTATCTAACGGCTCCCAAACCTTCATGAAGGTTTACGATCAGGCCTTTCAAACCTAAAAGAAGCAGACTCACAACTTTCACTTAGTAAATAATAACTCTAAGTCTGTCTTCACTTAGATCTACTCGATTGGAATAGTTATCATAACAAATTTAGTTACTACATTCATGAAAACAATTCATTCCATTCTTCATGTAGGAATACTAAATATTTAACAGATTCACGCAGAAAATACACTTTATTTCACAAATTATAGATCATTAAGTGATAATTTATAAACTTAAACAGAAATAAGAACAAGGCATAGATGCAATAGATTCGGTCCAACATCAATCTTTATTAGATTCAACATTCAAATTATAGACTCTTCCACCATGCGCACTCAGCTGCAGGGGCCCATGCACTGAGCTGCAGACTTGCCAAGGTCTCTGTGCACTCAGCTGCAGGAGCCTTCCCCTTTTGCTTAAGTACAAGAAAATAGATCTTTCATGCCTTATCACTTTTCCATTACACTTGTTCTTCACCAAAAATTATCTTTCTATACTCACTATGACTCAAATATTTATAGCCTTTCTAATACAATACCATGGCATGCAGCCTATGGGTGAGTCTCAAAACCATCCTATCACTTACCCATACAAGGGGCTAAATCCCCTTTAACTCCTACTTAGTTTCATGCTCCACATCCACATTTCCTGGAGACTTTACATTCTTTACAAAATTCTACTCAAAAATTGATTAAACTAACCCAAAATTGACCCTAGGGACTCTATCCCAACAATTATGTAACAACCCTTGTCAAAAATCCATGTAATAACGTTAATAAAGGAAAAATAATAACCAAGGTCATGGGACATGTATTCAAAGTTGAATGTTGGGAAAAACATCCTATTGTGGGTGTTATTTTGGTTTACTATGGCTAAGGAAATTTGCAAAGGAAATGGTAAAGGCTTTGAAAAGGAAAGAGGAATTAATTGGCATTTTATTTATGGAAATAAAGAAAATTAGGAGAAAAGGAAGGTGAAAGGTGACAGGTTTCATGTGAGGAGAAAAATGAAGAAAAATAATGGAAAATTGAAGAAAATATAGGGCTCATTGATAAAAAGGCTTCTGAGGCTCACTTCATAACCTTTTGTTAGTTTAACCTTTTGTCAATTTAGGTTTGGGTCTCTCTTTCTATTATCTCTCTCTCTCTCTCATACTCTTGGACACTTAGAGTATTCTTGGAACATTCTAGCATTGGGGAAAGAAGTCAAAGTAAGGATAAGAAAGCAAGAGGAAGCAAGGATCAAGCAACGATCAAGCAAGGAAGAGCAAGATTCAAGTGGCTACAACTAGATTACTTGCAGGTATCGAGTTGCACGTATGATTTCCTTGATATTTTTGGGCATGCATGGTACATGCATGTGTGTTTTTGGTTCTTGTGTTGTTATTGTTATGGATCTTGCCAGGTGTGAGTGATTTTCATTCTTTCCTTAATATTTTCAGATAGCCATGGTGTGATGGGGTTCTCATGTTTTGGTTGAGCTAGATTACCAAATTATTTTTCAAAACTGAGTGGGGCGGTCTCAGGATAGAAACACAAGGCCCAGGAATCCCTGGACCAGTGAAGGTGGGATTGCAGTAAAGCCTAATTGTGTATACCCTCATTAGGCCTATGAATCCTTGACCATTGAATGGAGGGATATACAATAAATCCTAGAGGGTGGAGCCTTGTTGGGTCTAAGAACCTTCGACCGGTGAATGGCGAGATATACGATAAATCCCAGAGGTGGAGACAGAAAAATTCCTCACTGTTTAGGTGGAGAGATACAAAGGCATCCATGCTTGTATAGGGCCTAGTGATCTAGTGGGATTGTGGTAAAGCTTGGTTGTACTGATGAGGGCTTCAGGGATAGGAGTCCCTTGGTGGATATATGATAAAGCCTCACGAAGCCTTGATTTGTTCTATTGTGAGTCCCAGATTCATGCTTGGAATATGGCATGGGGATGATTGGCTAAAAGAAAGATTTTTTCATCCCATTCTATGTTCGGGTGCTTCATGGAAGTCCTTGACTTGGTTTCCTTTTGCATACATTAATAAAAACTCCTTTTCCTTTGGTATTTCATGTGTAAATATACTTGTTAATATGTGGTTTTTATGTTTGTTCAACTCTTGTTATTATGTTGTATATATGTTGGTTATAAGCATGACTCTCATCATGATTTGATTATTACATGAAATGTGAATGATTATATGACCTAATAGATGATAATGAAACTACTGTGATAAGGAATAAATTCTTCTTCATGATTCTCAGATAAGTATGAGACCCATATGCTCATATTTGTGGTTAGTACCTATAGATTACATGTTTGTGATATGTTTGACGAAATTCCTGTCATGGCTAGTAGGGGTTAGGTCAAGTCCTTGTACCAATGTTTGCATTAGTAGCTTTAATTCTTATTATTTATCATTTCTATAAGCTTCATGGAGTTCTGGGTAGAGGCTTGAGACCTAGCCTTGAAAAAGTGACACAAAATCTAGGGTCTCTAGCTCATAATTTCCTGAAAAAGGCCACAATTGCATGCATTCCTTGTTGTGGGAGCGACTGGAGGGTCTCAGTCACATGCATGGCTTGTCATGGGAGCGACTGGGGGTCTAGCTCAACAAAATGACAAGTTCTCTCAGGGGTTGGGCACCTGGAAGGGTTGGTTTTCTCCTGAAGGTTTTGTAGTTCCAGAGAAATCTAAAATTGGTTTTGTTTTTTCAGTTCCACTTCCTTAACTATACATGGGGAGTTGAATCACATCATAGTAACTCTTCGTCACATGTTTACACAAGTGGACCGATTAGCTTGGGTAAATTTGGGAGGAGGGTGTTATAGATACTCTGGTGAGCTTATTGAATTAGTATACAAATATGTATTTATAGCCTACAGGTATTATACACATAAAGTTTTTGTGTAAATCGGTATTTTGGACCTCCAGCTTCCCAGGGTTGTAACGTTGGCATATGATCTTCCTTTGCCTATAATAATACCTCGTTTTGAAGATCTCCATGAGGAGGCTGAGTAATTAATCATTGATACAGATTTTGGCACTTTTCTAGTTTCTCCATTTTCCATGAAAATGTTGTTTAGGCCCTTAAAACGACCTCAGAAGTTTAGAACCCGAAAAGATACCAAAAATAGAAAGTTATGTTAAATTTAAGGAAATGAAACAGAAAATAAATAGTGTCGGGTCAAGCTAGGATGATAACAGTGTGATCATGTGTCACTGGATGGTTGCAATCAGTTCTAGACATGTGGACCCCATTTTCCAGAAGTGCATTTTGGAAATAGGGTCTCTCATAGTAACTCTCATCTCATGTTTACCTTGGTGAGCCTGTGAATTTGGGTAAATGTGGAAGGAGGCATTACATAGCCATTGGGAATATGGCCATAAAAGTATATCCTAGTTGTTGTAGGCTACCAATTAAGCAACTAGTAGTTATCCTACAAGATAACTCAAAGTTAAGTCCATCATGTCAATAATACTTATTACGATATGCACACTAATAGTTAATCACCCATGGCCATATGATGGCTTAGGAATTCCTACTTGAATAGATGGGTGATTGTTTATGCAATAATTTTTATACATGCATTATAAGTAATGAACAATTATCTAATGTACATAAGGTCATTGGAAATTGATATTGGGACTTCAACTCTCCACCAAAATTTAGATTGAATGCACTACAATATTTCTTGCATTCAACCACCCCCGAGCCAGATTCAGAGCCTATGGAGGAGTTTTCAATGAAAAATAACCAAACAACCTACTAACTCAAGGATCCCAGAGAATTCACCATCTCTGCCCATTTAATCTAGTCATCAGTTCCTCCCATGGATCGACCCTAAACTAGGAGGCTATGGATCACTGAAAAAAATTGTTATCCCCACAGTCAAGCATGGGAAAACATCAAGAACTCTTCTACAACTAGGAACCCAAAGGAAATGGGGTCTCCACCTAAGCTGGGTGTCTAGAGCATCCCTCCTCCTTCACCTAAAATATGACTCCCATACTTTATTGCATGCACCAATAGCCATATTCCCAGTTTGTGGAGTCTTTTCCTCTCCCTTGTTGCACCATTTAGCCCTGAGGTGCAGCGCTAACATTTTGAAGGCTAAAGGAAGGACATGGGCTTCTTTGTTATCCTAAAGGGGCCCCAAACAAGCCGTTACCCCACTTTTTTCAATCTTCCAATTACATTTCATTCCGCTCACTTCCTAACCCAACCCTCACATCTCGACGAAACCCTCTTTTGCCTTAGCCTTAAGAGAATTAACCCAAAACCCTGAAGAAACCTTGCTTTTCCACCCATATGTGCCCTTTGCACATTTCCCGAGGACATCTCGTACCTCCATGTCCCTTTGTTGTTGATCTTCCCCCCGCTAATCCGACAGCCCACGTTTCACCCGATCAATGAAACATGCCCGACCGTCCCCCGCTATTAGATCACCCATGCTATATCGGATGGCTATCGCTCATATTGCACGGGAAATTAGCGAGAAGAGTACTCGCCCGATAAAGGCGGTTTTTCTCTCTCTTTCGCTGCGACGTGTCATCCGTTGAATGGAATTGGGTGAGCTCTACCATTTACCACTTACCGCCCAATGCCCTTTCGGTAGAAACCATAACCACCCAAACAAAACCACCCCTATTTGTTATCATCTACACGCCTTCTCCGCTTGATAGCCATCCAATCTGCTCACCCGAGATCTAACGGCCTAGACATGTTCCGCTCTCATCACGACCTCAGGCCTCCTGCGCCCGATATCCACTATGCATTCCCCTTGATCTGATAGCCCTCGTTCATGATCATCCCCAATCGTCCTCCCCCACTATGTCGCCTCTCTGTCCGTCTGATTTGACACGTCCATCCACCCATGCACTCCATACTCCACTCCCTATCTGTTACCCGAAGGAGAAGATGGTCGGCTATGTTAGCCTAGGGAAAGTCTGACTGCTGAACTAAATTAATAGAAAGCATGGCCAAAGGAAGATGGAACAGCACAACTCAGCAAACAGAATTAAACAGTCATGGATCTCCACTGCCATAATCCATCCAACCACCTAACAAGGCAGCGCAATACCATAATTTATTAATGTTTCCGTGATGGAAAGGAAATCGCATCCTGGAATGCAATCAGACAGTTAATGACAGTAGGTGGTCGATTGAGACATCTCCAGCCCTAAATGGCTAAGTATCATTGTAAAGGAAAACTATAAATAGCAGAAAGGAAAATGTAATAGGGGTTGTTATTGTCCGGTTCAACTTCTGAAAACTATAGATATTCTGTTCCTTGCAGCATCTCATCTTCATTCTCAGTAATACAAGCTTCTTTTGTTGTTACATGTTCAATGTCGATTTCCCTCCTGTTCTAAACTTGCACCTGAATTAGTTTATTCACGTTTTCTCTTATATCTAATGCTAGATAACTGTCATCTTATCTATGCATTGGTAAATCGGATTTGTTATTGAATAGGTCATCCATGTTTCTTCTATATCCAATGCTAGATAACTGTCATCTTATCTCTGTGTTGATAGATTAGATTTGCAAGCTTCATTTACTAGCTATAACCGGCCATCATATGTCATGTATGCATTCGTTGGTGTGGTTAGTATTCTCCATTCATTCACTTAATCTGAAAACTATTGAGCATTAGTGGTCTAAAGCCTTGTAGGTTGAGGGTGTTCATGCATGTCTAGAGTGAAAACAGAGTTAAAGTGTTTATCTGGCTTGAACCAAACCATCATCCATTCCAATAGTTCCTAGAAAAATATTGAAGATTATATGTTACCAGGCATCTCCAAGCTACAACCTAGGAGACTTTCCTGGAGAGATAACAACACCAACATATTATGTGTCCTTCCATCATGTTGCCCACCACACCTCTATCTCTCAAAACTTCACTCTCGGCTCAATGTTGTCTCCTTCTATTCCTCCACAATGTTTTCTCCATTTGAATTTCTATCTGTGTTAATCACATTAGAGGGCCTCTTTTAAGCATTATTCAGCCTCCAACTTTTTTTGTTCATCCTCCATTGAATTCTTCATGCTCCCCCCGCTTGAATGTCATCTCCCCTTTCCCTTACCCGATTCCTCCTCTCCAACTATTGCTCCCATTCGAGGAATAACTTCTCTCTTCAAATTTTGTCTCCTTTGAATTATTGTTTGATCCGAATTTAAACAAGAACACAACAAATTATAGATATATCCATAAATACAAAGATGCAGCAGAAATAACACTTCCTTTCATTAATAAAAAAATACTGAAGTATGCTTAAAAACAAAATGGAAATGAGACGAGCTTGGGCAATGGTAGGTTATCTCTGAGAAGAGATGTGGCTGCTACATGCCTCTAAACTGTGCTACAATGAGGCTCAAAAGCCTATTTATTATTGAGAAACAATGGAAAACCCTAAACATCCAAAAACCTAACCTTAGTAGATGAAGCGCCAAAATTGTGGGCCCCGTTTGGGTAAATTGGTACATCAACTTCCTGAGGTCGTAAATTTGGCATATGATCTCTATTTGGCTATCATAATACCTTGTTTCGAAGATCTCAAACAGAAGGCCAAACAAACTAGCAAGCTAGTTTAGGACGTTTTTGGTCTCTTCGTTTTCCCTAAAAGCGTCGTTTAGGGCCTCAAAACAACTACAGAAGTTCAAGACCCGAAAAACTGCCAAAAATAGTAAATTGTGCTACAATTAAGGAAACCAAAAAACTAAAAGAGACAATGTTGGGGGTCCAAGTGGAATAGGAAGGTGGCTACCAATATCCACCTAGATCATTCCTCCCCCCTTAGGAAGCAATGGTCCCCATTGGGTGCAGAGCCTCCATGAGGTGAGGAAATTTCTTTTGAACCTGGTCCCTAGTGAGATGTTCTGCAATCTCTGATGTGTCCAGTAATGGTGGGAAGCATGTTCGAGGGCAGTCTACATTGAACACTCAGTGCAAGCCAAGGGATGGAGGAATGTTTTGCTCCAAAGCATTGTTTCCCATAGCCTTGGTAATGGTGTAAGGACCATATCAGAGTGGTCTGAGTTTCCGATGGGCACTTGTAAGGCACTCCTTCTGCAAATGTAACCAGACTTTGTCGCCCACCTGAAACTTGTGTGGCACCCTATGTTGATCATGTCGATGCATGTACTTGAAATTTTCCACAATGGAGTGATGATATATTGACTTGTTGAGTAGAGGTGCTCCGGGAGTGAGATCAAACAAATGCTTGACCTGACAGTGCAATGGTACCCCTATGGGTGAGGAGAAGATTTCCCTGTATACTTTCATGACCATATCCATCTGCTTCTACTGTGTGGAGGAACCCTTCCCGAGGGCCATGGATGTGGCTATGATCTTCCCCTTACTTTGAGAGTGAACTAGAAAGAAAATAAATTTCCTAGTCTAGGGGATGATATTACTACATTTCTTCGTAGAGATCAAAGAGGTGGTGGTAGGTGGGGATATCACTGGTATCCTGTATAACGTATCACCTAAAGAAATAATCACAGAGTGAGGTATAGACTCATATACAGCATGTTGATTCCACAAGTATGGTTGTCCTAATAATACATCACAAATGTCGAGAGTAGCAACATCACATAATACCTCATCTGTGAAGGGCTTGATGTTGTAGGGAAGGTGGAAATATTGGCTGACTCAGAGATCTCGTCCTTAGTGAAGCCACCCAATGTTGTATGGCTGCAGGTGTGGTATGGTCAGTAGGTCTAGTTGGTTCACGACCTCTGCTGAAATGAGGTTCTTTTGGCTGCCGCTGTCGACAATGAATTGCAACGGTGTACCCTTCAGCCATATTTGTGAGTGGAAAAGGCGCTCCCCTTCCTCTAGATCATCGGGATCATTCTTCTAGATCTTGGCTGTGGCAATAGTGGCTTTGGGCTTTGCATCAATAATATGCGTCCCTTTGTCATTCCCCTTGTCAGGTCTTGACTCAAGGTCGGAACATGCATCTGATTTTGAAGCCTGCAACTCGGCCACCAACAACTGGTTGGTCTGACACTCACTTCTATTGTGAGTGGGGCTCTTACGGAACTCATGCCACTTTCTTGTGTCCTTCTTTCACTTCGTGGTGATCTTTTTTTCTTGCAGCTTCAATGGGTTATATTCGGTCACCCCACCTTGGCTTTGTCCTTTGTTCTTCGAATTCGCAGATCCAAATTCATGCTTCTTTTGTTTAAACTTGTTGGCTTTGTGGGGCTTGACCCAGGTTCATCATTAGTTAGCCAAACAAATCCCTACACTACTAGCCCTTTCGGCATCAGCCCGCAGAGCACGGATCAAAGTCTCACTCAAAGCAGTATGGGGGGATGCTGGAACCAAGTTTCCGCACCCTGAGATGGTTGTGATGTCAGTTTACACCCTATGTTCCTACTTTTGCATAGGTCACTAATCTTTAGGGCTTTGTCAGTCTACCCTTTATTCCACCCTTCAGTACCTCCACGAAGCTGTACGATTGACCCTCCCGTAGCCTTAACCTATGATCCAGGTACTTCCGTGCTGCTATGATAGTGTATTGTATAGGTTCCCAAGTTATCTTATGTGTTTTACCTATCTTACTAATCAACCACAGTTATTGCCGCGTAAACTAATATCCTTGTGTTTAATTAACCAATATAGTCATGTACATTTGCGCATCACATGAACATTGTAAATTGAACCCAAAACGCAATATAACCAGATGCATTAACAAGAAATAAATACACAAAATTTGTAGAATACTTCTCATTATTGGTATCTTCAGATTAATATAGACTCTATCTTCCCTGTGCACACAACTGTAGGGGTTCGGGCACCTAGCTTCGGACTTCCACCCCAGGCCTCTGCGCACTTAGCTACAAAGCCTTTACCTACGCTAAGACCCAAGAACACTTAGACTTAATGCTTAACTCCTAACTTCATTCTTTGCTACCTACAAAAAACTTAACTACCTAAAGCTTACTTAGCTCCTTTTTATACAATCCCATGGTCTGAAGACCATGGGTGGATCTTTACAGCCAAGTTTACACTTTACAAAATAAGGGCAGACAAACCTTTATGACCCTTGACAGCACCGTGCTCTACGACCACAAATGCAGAGAATTTACAACTTTATTACAAAATTGTCCCAAACATGGGCTTTTAGCCCCAAAATTGTCCTTGGGGGAACCCGTTCCCAACAAGCCCCCAACAAAAACATGGTGACTCACCCTCGAGTCACTCTGTGAGCACAAAGATCTTAGCGCGAAGACCTCCCAGCTCAATTGTAGGTTTTAACCCCGTACAGAAATTGCCTGCATACGAATTCTAAATCACAGGAAAAATAAAAATGCGAGAGCATAACACATAAAACACGTATATACAGAGATTTCCCATTGGATCCCAAAACCAGGACTACCAGCTTGATTTTTCATTATGTTTTTCAATGTTACAATACATATTTATACATGCCAAAGAATCCAATACCATGGACCGAAAACCATCGCGTCCAAAACCATGGACCGAAAACCATCGCGTCCAAAAAACATGTGCGAAAATC
>APFE030584227.1:1009-17440 GCA_000404065.3 Pinus taeda
CAAATTCGACATGAAAGATCTCTGTGCTGCAAACTATATTTTGGGCATGGAAATTAAAAGAGATCGAGCAAAGAGGAAGCTCTGGTTAAACTAGAAGAAGTATGTCGAGACAATATTGCAGAGGTTTAATATGCAGGATAGTAAACCAGTGAAGGTTCCTATTCCTGTAGGTGTGAGGTTATCTGCTGAACAGTGTCCCAAGACACAAGAAGAGGAAGAGGACATGTCCCGTGTTCCATATGCCAGTGCAGTCGGTAGCTTGATGTATGCCATGGTCTGTACTAGACCAGACATTGCACATGCAGTGGGAGTATTGAGCAGGTTTATGTCAAAACCAGGGAAGCAGCACTGGACAGCAGTGAAGCGGGTTTTCAGGTATTTGCGTGGCACTAGTGATTATGTTTTGTGCTACCAAGGAAGACCAGGATTGGACAGAGTGTTGGATATCTGTGGCTTTGTTGATGCAGACTGGGCTGGAGATCTGGATCAGAGAAGATCTACAAGTGGGTATGTGTTTAACCTATTTGGAGGTGCGTCAGTTGGATGAGTAAGAAACAATCTGTAGTGGCACTATCAACTACAGAGGCAGAATACATGGCAGCCACTCATGCAAGCAAGGACACAATTTGGTTGCAGAGATTGTGTTCAAAGATGGGGTTAGTACAGGGAGCTATAAGGATAGACTGTGATATCCAAAGTGCAATTTTCTTGGCAAAGAACCCTGCTTATCATTCAAAGACAAAGCACATTGATGTTCAGTATCACTTTGTGAGGGATATGATAGAAGACAAAAAGGTGTTGCTAATAAAGGTGGACACTATGAAGAATACTGCAGATGCTTTGACAAAATCTGTGAGCTCTGAGTAGTTCTCTTGGTGTAGAGAAACAATGGGCGTTTCAAGGCTGGAAAAATGACTAAGCTCTCTTGTGGCCCCCTGTGGAAAGAAAACAATAAGTGGGAGATTGTTGGGTTTGAGGGGTACCCGTAACCCCACTTTATGGGGTCCGGGGCAGTGCCCCAGAAAATTTTGGTTTTGGACCCTATGCTAGGTTGGGCAGACCCACCTATGGTTTTGTGCATGATTTTTGCATATGTTTTTTGGACGCGATGGTTTTCGGTCCATGGTATTGGATGCAATGGTTTTTTGGTCCATGGTATTGGACATGATGGTTTCGTCCTGTATTGGATGCTTCGGCATGTATAAATATGTATTGTAACATTGAAAGGAACATAATGAAAAATCAAGCTGGTAGTCCCGATTTTGGGATCCAGTGGGAAATCTCTGTGTATATGTGTCTTATGTGTTATGCTCTCGCATTTTTTATTTTTTCCTATGATTTAGAATTCGTATGTAGGTAATTCCTGTACGGGGTTAAAAACTACACTTTGTTTCTTGCCAAGTCATGAAAATAGGTGGACATCCATGTGTGGAACAATTGTCATCTACAAGTAGCTTTCATTCCTTCTTTGGTGTATTGAAACTTGTCTAACCATAGAGATGGCTGTAAAATTCTACATTAGCTATGAAATGAGCAAGATTATGTAGTTGTAGAGATGTTTTAATTATATTTCACAAGGAAACAATAGATTCTAAAACATGGATGATTAATACCTTTTTATATGCTTGAATAACTCTGTGATGACCTTGATTAGGATGAAACTATAACAAGATAGTCACAAAAAGATAAAGGAGAAGAAAAAGGGTAGTAAAAAAGAAAAAAAAATTGGACTTCAACACCAAGTCTAAAGGGAAGAGTGTTATCATGGTGATAGTTGATAGACTTACCAAGTATGCACATTTTTTTGCACTATATCATCCTTTTAAATCTTGTAAATTCTCTACTGCATTTATGGAAATTGTTCAAAATATACATGGAAACCCAAATATTATTGTAAGTAACAAAGATCCCATTTTTACTGGAATTTTTTGGACAAAAATATTTTTTCCTTGGTATTCAATTAGCTCATATCTAATCTTATCATCCTCAATCTGACGGAAAAACTGATATAGCAGACAAATTTTGGAAGGATATCTTCATTGCTTTGTATCTGATAAATAAACACAATGGGTCAAGTGGTTTTCCTTTGCAGAATGGTGGTATAACACTTCCTTCCACACCGCAACAAAAATAACCTCATTTATGGCACTTTATGGATATCACCACCATCCATCACATCATATTTAAGATAAAATTATAAGTTTCAAGTAGTTGAAGATCACATTGGGAATCAAGAACAAGTTCTCCAAATTTTAAAGGATAACCTGACTCTAGCGCAAAATCAAATGAAACAATAGGTAGATCAACATTGCAGTGAAAGAAGTTTTGGTGTAGGCGATTGGTTATTTTTATAGCTACAATCATATAAACAAATGTCCCTCAAGAAATTTAAGAAGGATAGTAAATTATCAACCAAGTACCATGGTCCTTACAAGGTGTTGCAATTGGTACTATGGCATACAAATTGGAGCTTCCTACATCATCCTGAGTACACCTAGTTTTCCATGTTTCATGCTTAAAGAAGGTTATAGGTCACAAGCTCCCAGCTCAAACAATATTTCCAGAACTTGACGAGGAAGGAAAAATCATATTGGAGCATGAAGTAATGATAGAAACAAGAACTCAACAACTACATAATTGATCAATTTCAGAGTATCTCATTAAGTGGAAGAACTTACCTGATGAATATTCCACATGGGAGGATGATATTTCTATACAGAAGCATCTAAAACTACTCAAGCATTGAGGAAAACACTTTTTTGAAGGAGAGGGGCATGTTAGGTCCTTATAATACTAGTGTAGCCCCATATTGTTATTTTTGTGCCTCATGTAGCCCCCATATTGTTATTGTTGTACCTCATATAAGCCCACTATTCTTTTTATTGTGCCCTTATTATTATTATTATGTAGGACCTGATTATATTATGACCTTTTAGACTCCTATATATACCGAGGAGGTCTTGTCATTTGTATCATCCAAAAATGATTCATTTATGTGATGTAAAAGGAGGTTTCCCCATCGAAGAGGCTTATTTTCAATTCGTTTAACTATCTTTTCTTCTGTTTTTTTATTTGGTTACATAACATCATCCTTCAAGATAGATTCTTCCTTCAACAAAGATCTTCCTCAAAGATTCGATCCTGCACTTGAGAGAGACATTATCCTTCACCAAGCCTTGAATTCATCCTTCCTTCTTGTCTTATTCACATGGATAAACATAAAATATGTGTCTTTTATTAGAAGATCAAATTGGTGATCTTTTGGAGGAGGTCGAGGCCTTATAAATATGCTTCTTACTGGCCGAATGGGTGTCATTAATGGCTGCACCGACATGGCTTATTTTGGAGCCAAAAAACCATCTTTCAAAAATTCATTTTTTTTCCTTTTATGAAGGACATGAAGAACATGCCTTTAATATTATTATTTAACCCAATCATCGAGAACATGATATGCAAATACATTAAGATAAAAAATAATAATTATGAATATTGGCCATAGTTACAAAATTAAACACTCCCTCTTAACTAGGGATGATCTGTAATCCCTTGAGAGTCACTCAAACCATGTAATACGTTACGATACATGAATATATATGCTCATTTCATCACTTAAAAGAAATGAATGCAAGAAAATACCCAATCAAGCCATAATGAATAAAAATATGCACACAACAGGTTTGATAACAGAGTTCACCCCCTCCATTGGGCTACCTCTCCGGATTCATCTCCAACATGACGAATCGATCTACTATCTTTCCTGAAAGGAGATAGATGTACATTGATTTTTACATCAAGGTGACCAGCCAAGAACTGTCAACTATACATCAAAATTTCCGAAATACTTATGGAGTTATTCAATATCTACTCGAAAATAACTCTTTCAAGCACTCAAAATCTCTCCTTACTCTCTTTGTTCTTGACTCCCAAGAAGGGTTTGTAAAGGCTATCCATATAAACGACCTAAATATTTTTATGGAGACAATATCTCTCAATATCCCCTTTGATTAGGACCTTGCAATATCTCAAGGGAATTGGTTGGAACAAATCTCTCAAACATCCTTAAGGATCTCAACTTCCTCACAGTACTCTCCTTGAGACAATGGATTGCAAGCCCACGTGGCTTTACTGCAATAATCACTTTTTTTAATTAAAAAAATACATCATTATGAGAAGATTATCTCATATGTTAATCATTTTACATGGTCATGTTTCCCAAATACCAATAGGAATATTTTCCTATTCTATGAATCCATATGAACTTCATTCCCTTTGCATTAGAAAAAATCCATGTGAGTTCTTTGTTGGCTAGACTGTGTTAGCTATATCTGAGGCCGATTGGAACATGTCGACATTTGAGGATCCTCTTGGATTAAGGGAGGTATTTATAATGACTATCTAGATGTTCTCGTGTTGACAAATTTCTCTAAGAAAAGGTTATAACAAATCCAAGTACCATAATCAGGTCAAAAATTGTGACACATGGTAAAACAAGTTATCATAATCATGTCAACAATTGTGACACGTGGTACATCGATAACATCAACCAATTACCATAATCTGGTCAAACATATTTGAAACATGGTAAATCAACATCTTTAATGGGTTACCATAATTGTGGTCAATAGATTTGACACATGGTGCATTCTCACCATAATTCTGGTCAGTATTCCTGAAACATGGTAGATGAACCATAATTATGGTCAGTACCTCTTACACATGGTGTGTCCTCACCATAATTCTAATTGGTACTCCTAACAAATGGTACATCATTAGCATCAAATAGTCATCATAATTCTAGTCTATTTGACACATGATATATAGACTAGTCTTGGTTCACCATCATTTAGGTTGGTACCTGACATATAGTGAATCCCCAAAGGCCACGCTCTATTTGAATAATTATGGCCATGAGGTTGAATGATATTGGTGTTGTAAGACCACACTCTATCTGAGTAATTTTGGGCTTCTAAGGCCATTCTTCCTATTTCTAGTCAACATACTTGACACAAGAAGAATAATTGTCCTGTTCTATACCACTCTCCCTAATTTTGGCCAATGTATGTGGCTCATCAAGACTAGATATACTCTATTGAATCATTCTTCCTAATATTAGTCAACACACCTGACACAAGAAGAGTGTCAGTCCATTGTGTTATCTCATCAACGCAACCCTTCAAAGAGGGAGGCATTCTCAACAAGTCCAGGCTTGTCCCTGAAGTATATATACATACTTCACCTAGGGACATAGACTTTGACAAAAATATGATATAATGTATAGTAATATTGAATCCATACTGGTTCCTTCTATACTATATCTGGTACTAGATCTCATTGTGCTTTGACCTAGGTAGTCACCCACACAATCCTACATGCAACTTATGAAGCATACTGCTTCTCAACTTTCCAATCCCACTACAATATATGTGGCCACTAAAATACTAAGTGTGACAGATTTCTACTTCCTTCTCATCTAAGAAATTATTACAGAGCCCAAACTAAAGCAATATCTCGATGAACTCTTTCTATATTCAACGCTCTCTTCCCAATTTGAATATGCCCTTGTACTTCACTTTTTGTGAAAAATCTCAAAACATAATTGGTTTTTCCATGACCAACTATACCATGTTGGTACTCCAACTCATGTTGAGAAACATGCCTTGGCTCAACCATAAAATGATCTACAAGGTCCATTACCACATATGCTTTCCTATCACCCTAACTTGGTGATCCCTTTGACACTAAAACATATCCTACTGTGGTAATTCAGGTTGTTCCCTCTACTATTGTTTCCTTTCAACATATTATCTATAATTTCAATGAAATTCCATCATATTGAACTTAGAGGTCAACTCCCTATGAAGCTAAAACAAAGGTTCATGATTTCCCCCTCTATTATGAAAGTAGTTATTTCTATCATAGCTTCTCCCTATAACACATGAGTCCTTCTACTTCCATTAGAGACAAATCATATAGGATCATCCTTGATCCATTAACCCAAAAATACCAAGCCCAATGTGTCTACCTCACAACTGGAGAAAAAATCTTATCATTATCCTCTCCATATTTTCAGGATAACCTTCTATTCAACTTTCACTTTATACTCATATATGTTGCCATATGCTACAAGCTAGATCTTTTACTGTAATCAAGGTATACTACAAACTTGTTGATTTTCCTGCTTCCTATGAGATCAGATCTCATCTATTACAATGTCACAAATCATTGATTCTTGTCACTCTCTACTTCGTTCTTCCATTACTTCCGTCTACTACCAAAGCTTTGGTAACCGTCACTATGTATCTTCAATCCTCACTAGGAGGGCATGGAAGAACAATTATAACCAAGCAAAGTATACAAAGACAAGAGACTAACTAATAGTAAAACAAAAATAATAATCAAGGAAGAAAGATGTAAGACAATTATCTTTTGAGAATCATAGGGAATGTTAGCTTCCTCTTGAGCTTAGCCTTCTTGCATCCATATTGCAACTTTATCATCCTTTTCCACATCATCATCATGATGTCATTCCTTCCTTGCATAAGCTAGGGTTTCTTCTTTCGATGGAAACATTAATATAGATTCAGATATATGGTTTTGTCCATATACCCTAGGGATTTCTTATCAAAACCTTTTTTCCAGCTAGGGTATGCAAACCCTATATTTCTAATAAGTTCATATCCCAAAACCCTAGAATTGATATGCTCGTTACACTTAAGAAGAAATCCATCTTTTTCATCAATCAATTAAAAATGGTTTATCCAAGTAATTTGGCTTCCTCACAAACATTATAGAATTAGCGATATTTTGCCCTTGGAGACTTGATCTTCACTTTAATATGTAATGAGTAGCCTCCATTATTCTGGGTTGAGCATCTCAACTCTCAAATCCCCATAGTAGTATGACATCATCACCTTTTAGAATCTTAGGTCTTAGCAACAACAATTTTTTCCAAGAAATTCAAGCCAACAAGTTTATGTTATAGAACTTTAAAGATGTACTTGACCTATAACCTTTAAAAGGGACTCAACCTCTTTTCCTTTATCAAAGTATTATTTCTTCAATAGGGTGCTAATGACAATGATCCTTTCTCTTTAGTGTCTTCATGTAAAAAGAATATACTTCAAGATTTAGAATTCATAATACCATTCTTTAAATATCATTTAATACAGGGTTTATAACATATATTTCTTTTGAATATGCATAATCTCCAAAGAGAACATGTTCGCTTATGTGGCCAAGTCTTTCTTTGAGCCATAATATGAATTGTAGTTTCATAATTTCTTCTTGCCATATCAAGATAAATCGTAAACAATATTTCCATGGTGAGTATGTAGGCTCAAGAAACTCCTATAACGTTCATAGTTGTCCTTAAATATTTCTTCTTACAATCCCAAGACTAATTCATGATACACTCAGATTTAGATTTACTTTATTGAATTGGAGAACAATAGTTCCAAGGAGAAAATTTTGACACAAATCTTATTACAGAATATTATCTAGACCTATACATGGTCCTCATTGATAGCCAAGGACTTAAATAATGTTGCCAAAAGAAAAATTTAGTGATAATAAATACCTTGTAATTTTTGCAGACTCATAAATATTATTCCTTGTTTTGTTGGTATATCTTCAGAGACATTTCAAGACTTCCTTTTGGTTGCCTCCTCCAAACTGATATAAATGATAGATATGAATTATAAATCAACCATATTCTAATATATTTTATGCTTCCTGGTATTTTCGATATTAGAACTACAGTAACAATTAGTATAAGGATATTCTTCAATTTCCAAATGTCTCGATGAAATAAAGTTATGAATCTTAGATCTAGTGCATTTGATCTTAAACTAGGGCTTCCATCCTAGAGGTTCAAATAAGTCTTCCAACTATTTGCACAGAGATATGTTAGATTTTTTTCTTGTGTTTGCATTCAAGGCTTCATGTTCTTAGTATGCTTATGATCTTAGTAGCTAGGACAAATCCACAACATGCTAACTCTATTATTGATATATACACCCTTCTTCTGGTGTTTTTCCATGCACTAAATATTTAAGAAAACTTTTGTAGGTTGGCTTATGCTCCATGACTTTTGAATAAATAATAGGGTATACATCAGCGATCCTGGCTTTTCCAATATATGAGACAACTGAATGAATTTTCTTGGATCTCCTAAGGTTTATTGACCTACTTGACATAGAACAAAGACATGTCTTCGACCTTTTAAATATTTGATCTCAGGTTTTAAGACAAACAAATTTGAGGCCTTCCTGCAACCATATTAGGCCTCTGAGAAATTCAAACTATGAGATATTTTAGACTGAGGCAATTTAGCCTACTAAGATAAGCTATAAGTCCTTTATTCAGCCTACTATAGTATCTTGAGATCCTAAAGATGAATTGAGGATTTTTGGCCTAAGACATTGACTTTTTCCAAGTCTCCTCCGACCTTATTTCATTTTTTTGATATTTGGCTAGGATTTTGACCTTTACAACTTTAGAGATGGTCAATCTTTTCTTGGACCAACTGGGTAGATCTATATTTTTCATCATTCCTACAATCATAAGGGAACTAGAGGTTTCTAGGGTTGATGAAAAACTAAGCTCTAGTAGATAAATCTGACGTAGAGAAGCTTCTCTTAAGGATTCTCTTTTACGCAATCTCTAATACCATGTTGATTTTTAGGAAATATTCTAAACTGATAATTACTTCTTATGATTTTAGTTAGGTTAATATTTCCTTGTATTCATTTTTCATCATAAAGCAATTACATGGAGGAGCTCAACATTAAAAAAATATGACAGAAGGATCATAAAGAGACAACCACACAAGAAAGCAAAATTTACCATGGTAAAACTCACATGGGGGGAAACCAAGCAATCTTTTACTTAAAGAAATTATTATTTTCAACAAGAGACACACCTAGACATCCTAGTCATTTACATGGTCAAACTAACCATCAAAGAAAATTTGTCAAACCTGATCCAAATCCATCCTAGTAAAGTCGCATGCCCATAGAAATTGGTCTGATTAGGCCTGCTTAGAAGCAGGCCTCCCGCCTTCCTCAAAATTTGATCATAAATTCAGTCCCTTCACAGAGGTTCATTCCATCACTGAGATTCAGTCCATTACAAAGATTACGCCTTCATCACAGAAATAGATTTGACCTTCAACATAGATTCACCCTTCAATAGAGATTTGTCCTTTAACCGAGATCTTCCACAGAGATCTGGTCCGACACTTGAGAGAGATATTCATCCTTTAATGAGACTTGAATTTTTCCTTCCTTCTTGTCTTCTTCGCATGGATAAACATAAAATGTATGTCTTTTATGAGAGGATTGAACTGGTTCTATTTTGGAGGAGGTAGAGGCCTTATAGATACTCTTTTTTCTGGCCAAATGAGTGTCATAAAGGGATGGGCCAACTTGACTAGGATGAGGTTGACTTGGATTATTTTGGAGCAAAAAATTCATCTTTCAAAAAATTCAAATTTTCTTCTTTTTACAAAGGACATGAAGAACATTCCTTTAATAATTTTATTTTAACCCAAGCATGGAGAACATGCTATGTAAATATATCAAGAGAAAAAATAATAATTATGAAGACCGACCATAGTTACAAAATTCAATATGTGTGACATAAAACTAGTGCTTCCATATAAATTAAATGTCCAATAGACACAAATAGGCATCAATCCATTATATCATTAAAACACTTATACACACTTCTCTATGCAGATTCTTGATATGTAATAGGATTTATTACAATACCATGGACAAATGTTATGGTTTATCAATACCACATGCCAAAAAATCGTAACTTAATTATTATGACACTTGTTCATATGAGAACCTTTTTTTTTAATTAATTAATTTAATTTAAAGGAAAAATGACATAACTACTTTGAAAATAAATTTCAACCTATGATTTGTGTATATTATTATGAATATTCTAGAATATTTCATGGAGGTTAAATCCCTACTATCCACCTTATAATTATTGATAGTTAAATTAAAATTATAAATACCAATTCCAAAATAGAAATGCCTAACTTTGTAATTATAATTTTATTTTCAATTATTATTATCTTTAATTATAAAAAGAATTAATTTATTTAAGTTAATCATATATACATTTGAAAAAGCATTGAACATGATCTTATCCATGGAGATTAACACTAGTGGTATTTCTTATAAAGGAAAATTTTCCATGCCCTTTAATATCAACTTAGCGCTCCTTAAATTGGTTTTTTCTTTTAGATAATATAATATTATCTTTTTTGTATATGTTCTATTTTCCTTTTCACAAAAGAAATTATCAGTGAAAATGCATTACAACATTGTATGACATAAATAATTTAAATAGGAAATATTCAGCTCAATATTTTCTTTTAATCCTAAAAAATTCCTGAAGGCCATTGTAACATTATATAAATTTTGTTGTTAATGAATTAATTTTGTTTTATTTTGGAGAAAATATCCAAGCAGATCCACCCAAAGGGATCACTTCTCACCATCTTATTAGCAGATCCTAACCCTAAGGGCATCAATGAGAATTGACCCCATGACCTCCCTTTAGCGAGGTGCTTTAGCAATGAGAACTCCCCCAATTGAGCTAAACATTGGATTCTTGAATGCATACATTGATACACAATCTTTAGATAAGTATAAGAAATACCATTACTAACTTGTTTTCTAGAAAGTATTTCAATATTTCTTATACTTATCTAAAGATTGTTATAATATCATAAGAAAAAGAGGTTTATGTATATACTGTGAGCCATACCTTAATAAACCATACTCTCACTATAAAATTGTTGAAAAAAGAATTCCAAAAGATTTAGATGTTGTTTTTTCTGAGTAAAATAAAGTAAAACTTATTTGAAGAGATAGCTTGATAAGTTCCTTCCACATTCCTCTCAACCAAAAATTTTAGTAACAGGAATACCTCCTTGTACTATTGTTTTCCCTTGACCCCACTTCTATGTTGTAAAAAGAATTTAGTTTGACTTCTTTACTTTCTTGATTTCCACTTTTATTTTCTTAGTTTTAATTCTTCATCTTCTTCCTAACACCATCTTTAGATTCTCCTGCAGAAGAAAGTATCTCTTATTTATATTTACCATAATTATTTTCTTTACCTCCACCTAGAAACTAATTGCCCAAAAATATCGATGTATAATTTTGCACCTTGGCCAAGCTTTTTCCATGCTATTATAAGCATAATAACTGAGAAAATTAGGATTTTAATATTTTTGTCAAATTTCTTGTTAACCTTGAAAACAACTTCCTCAAAATGCATCACCACTAAATATTTTTACAGCATAGAGTGTTTCCTTTTTCACACTGTTGATTTTCTAGTGCAATCAAGACTAGTACAATTTTTTCAAATTGATAACTACTTCCAATGATATCATTGTTCTTCTTATAAAATTACAATCATTAAGCAGTTATACACGAAACAATTTCAACCATTCACTTTCTTCAATAGAGCAATAGAGGTAGCAATAAACAATGAGACAAGATATAAGAGAAACCAAAATTTAGGCTTGCGGCCAGGGAAAAACCCACAAGGGAAGAACTCAACAATATTTCCTTATGAGAGAGAATTCAATTCATCAAAATGTACATAAAAACATTCCAAACAAGATTCCAATTTTATTACTCAATATTGCCAAGTCAAACCAGTAAAAGGAGAGAAAATAGTCAACACTAGTCAATGTCACAATCTACAATAGAGGGGTCAAATTTCAGACAGAGGCAGTTGAAAAAAAGGGCCAAAATCCGATCCTAAAATTATCTTAAAAATTTGGTCAAAACTATGAATTTAAGTTGCAGTCAATAACCCAAAAACAGATTCAAACTTTGGTCAACAACCAATAAGCAAACAATTAACAAACGAATGAATATTCAGCCTCCAAGTCTAGTCAAAATATCAATCAAACAGAAGCAAATGATATGAATTCAACTCTGGTCAAACAAAATATGAGAGAGTTGGTCAACACATGTCAAAACTTATTCTTGTATCCTTCACATGTGTGGAGGAGGCTTCTTGTTTTATATTGATGTGATGTAATGGATGAGATGCCAAGAGAGAGCCAATGAGCTTCTATTTATATGTGTGTTTGGAGGATGGTTTTGACCTTGGGGTCAAACCCTTTCATTGAGAGGGGCCTACTTGACCAAGTGAGGTCAACTTGGTCAACATAAAAAATATGAATTTTCTCCTTTGATTTTCCAATGAAAATATCGATCATATTTACCAATTTTCAACACTCCCTCTTAGCTAGGGAGGTACTTTTCATTCTCTCTCTCAAGATAAATCTCCCCAACCAATCCATAGGCCTCTCAGCAATAACCCAAGTGAGAGATCAGATGTGCAAATCTCATTATAAGGAAATATGCATAGCATCAAAACACATGCCATTGGCAAAAACCCAATGGCATCAAGGTTAGTGCCTAACTGACAATCGGATCAATCAATGAGGCCAAACTCTCCAACCATATGCAATGATTACTTAGTTAAGCATAATGACCCAATAGAGTGCAAAAGTTCCAAATCCCTGACCATAAACAAGGTCCCTCAGTCCATGACCCAAGGGAGGAATCCCTATCTCAATCCCAGACTATATAACCTCTCAGTCAAATGACCTAAGGGAGATAACTCAAAATCAATGTCCTCAACCAAACTAGTCTCTCAGTCATCATGACCTAAGGAATCACTTCATGCCTTAGAACTAATCTCCTTGACTAGAGTCATTGACCTCTCGGTCAAATGACCTAAGGGAGTGACAGTCTTCCCGACCATAACCTATGGCCTCTTAGCTACAATCCAAGGAAGATTTCCAATCATTATGCTATACAGCCAGTGCTCCCTCTGTCCCAGAGAGGGATTTTCAACAACAAGTTTTTCTTTAAAATAAGAAAACTTCATTTGGGATAATGGTTTTGTCAAAACATCAAAAAATTTCTCATCAGTAGTGACATATTCAAGCCTCATAGCTCCCCTCTAGACATATTCTAGATGTAATGATACTTGATCTCAATGTTCTCTAACCTATCATGAAAATTTGGGTTCTTAGAAAGTTTCACATAAATTTTATTATCACAATATACAATGGTCGATTCCATCACTTGATCAAAAAAACCAAAAAACAACTTTCGAATCCACACAACTTCACAAAAAGTTGAACATGCAACTATATACTCAGCTTCAACTGTAGTAACAACAACAAAAGTTTGCTTCTTACTATACCATGACATCATAGCAAAGCCTAAGCTAAAATAGAAACCAGAGTTTCTCTTCCTATCATCATAACATCAAGCCTAATCAACATTAGTAAAACCATGTAGCTGCCATTTTCCATTAGAAACATGTCTCAAATCATAATTAATGGTTCCACGCAAATATCTCAATATATGTTTTGCTGCAACCTAGTGCACATGTTGGGGCTCAACCAAGAATTAGCTCAACGTGTTCACAACATAGCAAATATATGGTATAGAGTTCATAAGATGGTTCAACGAGCTTATCAATTTGTGATACATAGAGGGATTAATGAGAGCAAGATCAAAATCATGTATCTTCTTCAAAATTTTCACCATAAGAGTGTCCATCAACTTGCAGCCCATCATGCCAAATTTATGAAGGATCTTAATAGTGTATTTTCCTTGTCCAACAAAGATTCCATAAAGATATGTCCAAATTTCCAATCCCAAATAGTAATGCATAAGGCTAATATCCTTCATCTCAAATTCATAAATCATCTCCCTCTTCCAACATAAAATTAGAACCTCAACCCCTGTCAGAAACAAATCATCTACATACAACAACAAAATCAAGGGCTCACCTTCAACAAATTTTAAGTACAATTTTGGATTAACATCGTTCTTTTTTAAATCAAGGCTCAACAAATATTTATCAATGCGACAATACCATCCACAAGGAGCCTGCTTAAGCCCATACCAGGCTTTCTTCAATTTGAAAACATGTGTCCCTCTTTGTTATAAGAAGAGATTCGGCGTAAATCACATGAAAAAAACATTTGTCGACGCGTTTCGAACCAACTAGTGTGGTTCATCGTCAGGACAAGTTGAAGAAACAGATCTGGCCTAGCATGTTAAATAGACTGAGCAGAGACTCCAACGGCTACATAACGTCTATTTTTGACTCTAGGACCCAGGCCAAAATTATATTAATAAATTTAATATTATTATTATTTTTATAATATTTTAAGATTAATAATATATTATTTTATTTCTAGAATTAAACAAAATTAGGTACAATGAATAGTATCATAAGTAATTTATTTAATTAAATGACTTTATGTTGTTAATAGAATAAAACTAATGGTTATTGAAAATTATTATTTGCGTGAATGAATTCTTTTAAAGAAATAAATAGGGTTACATAAATAAAATCTATTCTTATTCTAAAAAATAATAATAATAGGATGTTAGGATTAAATAAGAATAAATGAATAAATATATAATGTTAATGGTCATAGGTTATTAAATTATTAACTAACTATATATATGAATTGTTTATTAAAGGTATGTTATTTTGTTTATAAAATTATACTAATTACTTTTGAAGTAATATCATATTTTATCTTATTATAAAAATTATTAAATTTACTAATTAATAAAACTAATCTTAAGAGGTTAGTTTGAAAAGTAAATGAGAATGTTTATTAAATAATCTAATTTCTTTATTGAGATTATATATATATATGCGCGTATTATTATAATCATATTAAATTGTGATAGAAAAATATTTAGAAAAGCCATACTTAATTCTGTTGGTTAAAAGAGCTAAAATGAAGCAATCCCACCTATAAATAAGAATAAAAATAACATAATTATCATAATTTATATATACCAATAATGATGACCTTATGAATTAAATAATTAACTACCAAAACAGGTAAAGGACCCTCATCCATGAGAAAGTCATACTTCTACATAAAATCAAATTAGATTAATACCTCAAATTATGATAATAATTATCATAAATAAATACAGGAGGAACATAATATAAAGGTCAGAATAAGAAGCTGCCAGCAATATATAACTATATAATCGAAAAGATTAAGCAATCCGAACAAGAAGAAAGCACCCTGGATGTACAAAGGGGGAAGGAAGAAACCCTAAGATGACAGGGCAGGGATCCAACATCTACTAACCTTCCAACCATCATCTCTGTTGAGATTGTTGGGTCTTCGCTCAATTTCAATAGCTTCCCTTAACTTGCGATGATGGAACCGATCCACCCTGGCAATGACTTTAGCATCCTCAATGCAGACATGATGCTTAGTCTTGTCCACATGCTCTGCTAAGGCTGAGGACTTTGTTCTTCCATGCTTCAGGTCTGCTGCATGTTCGCAAATTCTCTGCTGGATGGAGCGCCCTGTTTCCCCTATATAGGGTGTCCCACAAGAGTAAGGAATCAGATATACACCCTTCATGTCTTTGGGGTTAACAGGATCCTTCACCGACAGCAGGGAATTACGTATGGTTCTGAGGGGCCTGAAGGTAGAGGGAATATCAAACTTCCTAAGGATCCGAGCAATCTTGTCCATGGTCCCTTGGATATAGGGAAGATGGACACCTAGATGGCACTTCTTAGGCTCTTTTTTAATCAATGCATTTTTAGAGGCTTTCAGGAAAGCCTTCTGCCCTAGGTGCCTACTATATCCGTTTTCCACAAAGACATCAAGGAGGTGGGATCTCTCTCCATCCAGGCTCTCATTATCCGAAATCCTGAGGGCACGTGTAGCTAGGGTATTAAGAACACCCATCTTCTGAGCAGGGAAATGATGGGAATCGGCGTGAAGATACTGCTCTGTGTGCGTTTTCTTACGGTACACCGCGTGGGAGAGAGAGCCGTCATTCTTCCTGGAAATAAGAATATCTAGGAAATTAAATAATAATACGCACACACACACACACACACATATATATATTATCTCAATAAAGAAATTAAATTATTTAATAAACATTCTCATTTACTTTTCAAACTAACCTATTAAGATTAGTTTTATTAATTAGTAAATTTAATAATTTTATAAACATGATATTACTTCAATAGTAATTAGTATAATTTTATAAGCAAAATAACATACCTTTAATAAACAATTCATATATATAGTTAGTTAATAATTTAATAACTTATTACCATTAACATTATATATTTATTCATTTATTCTTATTTAATCCTAACATCCTATTATTATTATTTTTGGAATAAGAATAGATTTTATTTATGTAACCCTATTTATTTCTTTAAAAGAATTCATTCACGCAAATAATAATTTTCAATAACCATTAGTTTTATTCTAACGTTATTTATTTAAATAAATTACTTATGATACTATTCATAGTACCTAATTTTGTTTAATTCTAGAAATAAAATAATATATTATTAATCTTA
>APFE030584238.1:4063-14968 GCA_000404065.3 Pinus taeda
CCGATTATAATATTATATTATTATTATCAAAGAGATATAGAACAATCGGTGAATGAGTGTTATTAAGGCGCTCCATAAGAAAAGGTTACAGGTTCTAGTCTCGCCGATACCAAAAATCCAGCATGGTTTCCACTGGTGTGGCTGAGGCCGGGTGCGATCCCCGGGTGACTTTGACGGCTTAGATGCCCCTAGGTCGTGGCCTTTCAGCCACATGGTAAACGTGATTTTTAGTATTCACCCACTTATCAACCAAAAACAATATTATATTATTATAATAATATGCAAATTTAATTATTATTATAATAATAATATAATCAATATTATTATAATATATTATTATAATAATAACAATAAAGAACAAAGTGGTGCGATACTTCGGGGTGTCGTCCGTTTTCTTGGGATTGTGTCCACCATCACATCTGTTGGTGCTTTTTGGTGGGACCACGAGTCTTGACGAGCTTTTCGCTTGAGTGCCGGGGGTGTTTGTAAGCCTTAGATTAGGCTTTTATTTTGTTTGGGTCATCCGAAAGTTTGTTGTGAAACATCTTGCTGTCTATTGTAGTGGGGTGAAACTTCACTTTGGCTTCATGCCCTTGGTTACCCTGTCACCTCTAGAAGTTCAAGGTTTTGTATATTCTGTAATTTTTTCTCGATATAATGAAATAGAAGGAACTACTCTTACTTAAGAAAAAAAAAAACAATAAAGAACAATTATTTATAATAATTAATAACTATACAAATAATAGCAACTATATTCTTATATATTTATATTTATGATATTATATTATATTTATAAATATAACTCATAATAAATAATAATAATAATTATTATATTCATTATTTATATTAAGAAGATTTTTTATACATTGGAATATTGGATTTAGGATTATTAATAACATATAAATATTACAAAAGAAATTTATATATATTAATATATAAATTTATAGATAAATAAACTTCTAATTATATTAAATTATAAAAAATAACTCATAATAATAAATTATCATTGTATTCAAAAATATATAAATAAACCCCAAGGCATTGATATAATAACCCAAGGAATATAAAACTAAGTATAAACAAAAACCCCAACGGATTATGAACCCAAGAGAATAATATTAAACTCAATGGACTAATATTATAAACCTAACATTGTTAAACCCAAATATAAACACTACAAACACTAAAATAAACATGGTTTATTTTCATGGTGAGTCAATCTTTGTCAAAATATGACATTCAACCAAGGGACTAATAGTATAACATTGGTAAACCCAAATATAAAAGCTACAAATACTAAAATAAACATGGTTTATTTTGACGATGAGACAATTCTTGTCATAATGCGACGTTCAACCATGGTTGACGATGTTTGGCTATGATTGACAATAGTTTACCATGATTTATATTATCAACCAAATGGAATAATAAACCCAAGGGATTGATATTATAAACCCAAATGAATAATAAACCCAAGGGATAAATACTAAAACCCAAGGGATTGTGAAGCGAAGGGAATAATATTAAACCCATGGGAATAATATTATAAACTTCACATTGAGTAAAGGCAAATATCAATACTACAAACACTAAAATAAACATAGTTTATTTTGATGGTGATACAATCCTTGTCACAAGGTGACATTCAAACATGGTTCACCATGTTTATCTATGATTTATATTATAAACCTAAGGGAATAAAAAAACCCAAATTTTGATATGATAAACCCAAATGAATAATAAACCGAAGGGAGTAATACTAAAACCCCAAGGGAATATGAACTCAAGGGAAAATATTTAGCCCAAGGGACTAATATTATAAACCCAACATTGTTAAACCCAAATATAAACACTACAAACACTAAGATAAACATGGTTTATTTCCATGGTGAGTCAATGTTTGTCAAAATGTGACATTCAACCAAGGGACTAATATAATAAAACTAACATTGGTAAACCCAAATATAAATAATACAAACACTAAAATAAACATGGTTTATTTTGATGGTGAGATAATTCTTGTCACAATGCGACATTCAACCATGGTTGACCATGTTTGGCTATGATTGACAATGGTTTACAATGGATTAATACGAAAACCCCAAGGGATTATGAACCCAAGGGAATAATATTAAACCCATGGGACTAGCATTATAAACCCAACATTGTTAAACCCAAATATAAACACTACAAACACTAGATAAACATGGTTTATTTTCATGGTGAGTCAATCTTTGTCAAAATGCGACATTCAACCAAGGGACTAATATTACAAAACCAACATTGGTAAACCCAAATATAAATACTACAAATACTAAAATAAACATGGTTTATTTTGACGGTGAGACAATTCTTGTCAAAATGCAACATTCAACCATGGTTGACGATGTTTGGCTATGATTGACAATGGTTTACCATGATTTATATTATCAACCAAAGGGAATATTAAACCCAAGTGATTGATATTATAAACCCTAATGAGTAATAAACCCAAGGGATTATGAAGCGAAGGGAATAATATTAAACCCATGGGACTAATATTATAAATTTCACATCGAGTAAAGGCAAATATCAAGACTGCAAACACTAAAATAAACATAGTTTATTTTGATGGTGAGACAATCCTTATCACAATGCAACATTAAAACATGGTTCACCATGTTTGGATACGATTTATATTATAAATCTAAGGGAATAAAATAACCCAAATTTTGATATTATAAACCCAAATGAATAATAAACTGAAGGGAGTAATACCAAAACCCCAAGGGAACAATATTAAGCCCAAGGGACTAATATTATGAACCCAATATTTGTAAACCCAAATATAAATATTACAAACACTAAAATAAACATTTGTTATTTTCATGGTGAGACAATCTTTGTCAAAATGTGACATTCAAGCATGGGACTAATATTATAAACCCAACATTGGTAAACCCAAATCTAAATACTGCAAACACTAAAATAAACATGGTTTATTTTGATAATTAGACAATTTTTATCACAATGTGACATTCAACCATGGTTGACCATGTTTGGCTATGATTGACAATGGTTTACAATGGATTAATATGAAAACCCCAAGGGATTATGAACCCAAGGGAATAATATTAAACCCATGGGACTAGTATTATAAACCCAACATTGTTAAACCCAAATATAAACACTACAAACACTAAAATAAACATGGTTTATTTTCATGGTAAGTCAATCTTTGTCAAAATGTGACATTCAACCAAGGGACTAATATAATAAAACCAACATTGATAAACCCAAATATAAATATTACAAATACTAAAATAAACATGGTTTATTTTGATGGTGAGACAATTCCTGTCACAATGCGACATTCAACCATGGTTGACGATGTTTGGCTATGATTGACAATGGTTTACCATGATTTATATTATCAACCAAAGGGAATAATAAACCCAAGGGATTGATATTATAAACCTAAATGAATAATAAACCCAAGGAATAAATACTAAAACCCAAGGGATTATGAAGCCAAGCGAATAATATTAAACCCATGGGACTAATATTATAAATTTCACATCGAGTAAAGGAAAATATCAATACTACAATCACTAAAATAAACATAGCTTATTTTGATGGTGAGACAATCCTTATCACAATGTGACATTCAAACATTATTATCCATGTTTGGCTACGATTTATATTATAAACCTAAGGGAACAAAAACACCCAAATTTTGATATTATAAACCCAAATGAATAATAAACCGAAGGGAGTAATACTAAAACCCCAAGGGAATATGAACCCAAGGGAACAATATTAAGCCCAAGGGACTAATATTATAAACCCAATATTCGTAAACCCAAATATAAATATAACAAACACTAAAATAAACATGTTTTATTTTCATGGCGAGACAATTATTTTTCCAGTAACAGAGTTATGAGGATATCTATTATGGATGTATGAGTCAGAATTGATAGCTTCAACCCACAATATTGATGAAACATACCTTCCATGCAACATGCAATTGTCCATCTCTTTCAAATATATATTCTTCCTTTCGTCCACCCCATTTTTCTATGAACTGTAAGGAAATGTATGCTAAAACAATATACCTACTTCAATAAAAATATTCTAGATATATTTGCTAACATATTCATTCCCATTATCTGTGTGGAGTATCTTGATGTGTTTTCCAAACTAATTTTCTATATGTGATTTGAAAATCTTTAGATGTTGAAAAACTTCAGACTTGAGTTTCAAGAACTAAACCGAAGTGAATCTCATGTAATCATCTATAAATGATAACAAATATCTTTCTTTCCTCAATAAAAGTACTGGAAATGGACCCATGAGAGGCCCTCCATGCATGACCCTTCTCAAACTTGTCTTGTGGATTCTTTCCAAGAGCACATCCATTACAAACACCATTTGAAAATTCAATGGTTGGAAATTCTTTAACCATCCTTGGCTTGCTAATTTTTTACATATATACAAAATTGAAGTGCCCAAATCTCTCGTGCAAAAGCCTACTTTCTTCATTTACTTGTGTAAGTAGAAAAATATAATTTGATTGAGGAACAAAATTAGAAAATGTATACAGATGAGATTGATCATTTGCCTTGCCAAATTTAATCTTCAAGTTGGTTTTCATATCATAAATTCTCACTGAATTAGGGGTAAATTCCACTTTCATTCCAGTCCATGTGTGTGCTATCTAATACACTAAAAGAAGATTCATAGAAAGCCTTGGAATATGCAAGAAATTCTCAGCAAGTGCTTTAAATTCTATAAGCATTCAAATACTTCCGATTCTAATTTCAGAAAAAAATACCCAAGTAAAGCGAGAGAAATCATCTATGAAGGTGAGTACATATCGAGCCTTACTGATTGAAGGCTATAGGAATGGGCCCATGATGTCACTGTGAATCAGACCAAGAGGTGAAGAAGCTCCCTGTGCCTTCCCTTTGTCAAACTTTTTCTTCGGATGCTTGCCAAGAATGCATCCTTGACATACACCGCTTGTGAATTTAATAGTGGGCAATCCTTCTACCATGTTTTCCTTGCTATTGAAGCAAGTACATATAGTTTAGATGGCCAAATATTTCATGCCATAACCTGCTGATATCATTAGATTGTGACAAAAATACAGTGCTAATATATTTAGGAACAAAGCGGATGAAGAAATACAAACGAGAATCGTGATCTGCAATTCCATATGTAAGCTGTGAGCCCATGGAAGTTTTGGTAATCACTACGAAGTTTGGAGTGAACTCGCCTTCCTTCCAGAGCCGGAATGAGCCATCTGATATATCGAGATAATATTTGCAGGCAGTGAGGGAACATGAAACACATTTGTGAAGCATCTCCTTTCAAGGTCTACAATTCCTTCTCCCCAAACCTTTGCGGGTGTGGCGTCTCCCAAGTAAATTGGGGATCTGGTGCTTTCTTCGATGGAGGAAAATTCATCTTTTAATGCAGCCATATGGTTCGATGCACCTGAAACAAGGATCCAAGCTGATGGAGTGGATGTGACAGCCATTAAAGCATGACCATCTCATGCTCTCCCTCTCCCATCTCCCGTTCTGTTACCATCCTTCTTCTTTTCATTCTTGGGCACGGTGAGATTGTGCTGCTGCAATTTCTTAACCATCTCATCGATTGTTTTCGTCATGAAATTTTCTTCAGGATGAAAACCTTTGGAAAAATAGCTGCAAAGTGTTATTTCCTTCTTCTTCTTGCCCTTAGGCAAAGAAGAGCTCTCTGAAGATTGTACAGGTCTCTCCTTCTTCGATTCATTAAATTTACCCTTCCCTTTTTGCTTATCTCTTCCACTGCTCTTTAGAGCATCAGTAGCTGCAAGTTCTTGCTTCTTTAAACGCTTGATGGCACCCATTTGGAATAAATTAGCTTGCTCTTGAGTTAATGCTACAATGAAGTCATTCAATGGAGGCATTTTCCATTTTTCCTGAGTCAATTTAGATGCTTGAAAAGATGATACAAATACGGAATATTCAGGTCTAATTTCGAGAGAATTGAAAGGATGAGTTGATCTTCCTCTTTCTTGATTCCACATGCATAAAGTTCAATGAGAAGGGATTTAAATTTGGTGAAGTATTCTTGTAGGTTGTTGAAATGAGTTGGATTGAGGGATATGAGTTCATTCTCTAGTTGTTGCACTCTCATTTCATCCTGCTTGCTGAATAGTCCTTCCGATTTGGTCTAGACTGCATCGGGGGTAGTGGCTCTGCTGACATGAAATAGGAGTTCTCTAGAAATTGATAGGCATATCAACCCAACTGCTTCATCTAATTTATTGAAATACTTGATCTTCTCCACTGCAAAAGTCGGTTCAGTCTCCATTCCCATTGTTACCCTATAATGCCCTTTGCTTCGGAGGAGTAGAGTGATCTCTGTCTTCCATTCAAAGTAATTAAAAGGATTTAGAACGAGTTTTATGGGTTGAGAGAGATGATCCATTGCTACTTGCTTCACCTCCTGATGATCCATACCTGCAAATAAAACCATGTACAATCCACTAGATTCGAACTAGCTTTGATATCATGTAGAATTCTAGCTAAAATAAACACAAGTAATTTGCTGATATTCAAAAGAGGAGAGAAAGAATTTGCTCCATAAAATCAATGTATTAAATTAAATGAACAATAGTAATACAAGAGAAACCAAACCTCTAATCCCAAAGGGATGTGGTTATATAGAAATTGTCGAATCTAGAAAATTAGGAAAAAACTTGTAAAAAACTAGAAAAGGCTAAGAAAGCCTAAAGGGAGGCCTAAAATAGCAACAATGACTCAAGACAACCTATGCCAACTATCAGCCACGAGGAAAGCATGAGGAGGAGTTCATTTCCCAAGGAAGGAAACTTTAAAACATGCTAAAATGGTCCGGGGGACCAAATCCCTTGACTTAAGGGGGAATCTTCATGTGGGGTGCCAATCCTCAAATAACTCAAGTGCATGAGGTGTGGTTAGGTGTGAACATGCACTTCGATGTTTGAATGGTTTAGGAAAGTGGTTGGACCAATATTTCCATAATATTAAGCCTTTAAAGGAAGAAAACAAGGGAAAGTTGGTCCACTGAGCTAGTTTACCAAAAACCAAGTGTGAACATGATTTTTAGTGCATGTGGCTAAGTCAATGATACTTCAGCTAAAAAACAAATGTAGATGTTAGGATTATATTCCAAGACTAGGTACATATACACCAACAATTCCAAACAATGGGATCTTCATAATTTTTATAGAAAACTCCACATAGATGAGATCTTTGTTTTCCTTGAAATTTTTCATACTCGATTTTCTTTGTTTGTGTAATGATTCCTCTCTTCCAATAAAACTTTACCAACGGAGTTGGTGACGATGTCCAACGAAAGTTAAATTCCATGTCCATTATAGAGACATTATCCTCTTCTCCTTTGTTAAGCGAAAATGTTTATAATATAATTTATGAAATAAAAAAACATATAATATATAATATATATATAATAATATATATATATATAACACTTAAAACCGTTATAATTTATTTAAAATAAAATTCGAAATTATTTTTTTTAATAAATTTCAATTTCTCACTACTATCTAACTATATAATCAATTATTTATAATTTACAATTATTTATTTATTTATGTTATTTTAATTAGTATGATTAATAATAAATAAATTAAAATTCTAATTTGAAATAATTTAAAATCATATATATGTATAATTTGATTTAATTTCACCCACTTTATATTAATTAATAACTAATAATATTAATTCAAAAATGCAATATAGGATGTTAGGTTCAAGTGTCTTATATAACATTTAGTATTTTGTTATTTTTATTTACTATAAAACTATTGAGAACAAATTTTAGAATGATTGAAGATGTCTATGGTGAGAATATTGAGAATGATTATTTAGAATATTAACCATAGTACTCAATTGTATGTCCAAGTTTCAAGTTTACAAGACTCATTGTTAGGACAAATCCAAAGAGAAGAGAGAGGAAGACGGGAATGAATAGTGAGAGGGAGGTTGACCAAAGACAAATGGTTGACCAGAAAACACTAATCTATTAATAAAATAGAAAAAGAAAAAGGAAAAAGGAAAAGAAAAAAGAAAAATTTTAAAAGTTAAGGAAATAATTAGTAATAGAGATTACTAATGATAATAGTAATTATTAATAAAGCTTAATCTAAAGATATGGTGAATTAAAAACATAAAATATATTATTATGAGAAACTAATTAATCTTATTATTGGTAATATTATTACTAATAATAAATTTATTAATAATATAAAATTATATTATTAATTAGATTAATAAACATTATACCTAATTTAAGCATTAATTAATATAATTATAAAGATGAAATATAAGTATTAATAATAATGATATATTATTATTATTAATCCTTATCTCCTCATTTAAACCCCTTAATATATCATCATTATTAATAGTTATATTTCATCCTTATAATTATTATTAACAGTGGCTTAAATTGAAATAATGTTTATTATCTAGTAATAATATAATTATTATATTAATTAAACTTCATTATTAGTAATAATTATTACCAATAATGAGGATAATTAATTCTCATAATAATATATTCTTATCTTTATTAATTCACCATTATCTTGGATATAAGATTTATTAATAATTATTATTATCATTAGCTATCTCCATTACTAATTATTTCCTTAACTTTTAAACTTTTTCTTTGTTCTTTTCTTTTTCTTTTTCTATTTTATTAATGGATTAGGGCTTTATGGTTGTCCATTTCTCTCTGCTCAACCTTCCTTTCACTGTTTATTCCCTTCTTCCTCTCTCTTCTCTGTGGATTCATCTTGACGATGAGTCTTGTTGTAGACTTGAAACATCGACAGAAAAATGAGTACTGTGGTTAATATTCTGAATAATCATTCTCATAATTCTATAATCCTTAAAATAGAATAATAATTAATAAAAAATTGTAGGATTCATTTTTTTTTTGTTAATATTGGTAGATCCTTCTTTTTCATTATAAAATAAGCAAGCAAGTTACAACCACATAGAGCCTAGTTAGGTGGTCTCAACTTGCCCATCGGGAAACCAAGCCTATTGACCACCTAACTGCATGATAAGTCATCCAGTAACAAAAAATACTTAGTCTATCTATCCAAGCTATATAAACTTGATTGTCATGTCCAAAACCATATTTTATCTCTCCATATATATGTGTGTGTGTGTTTGCAAACTGTAAATTAAAAGTTCTTCGCATGAAAACTAGTCAAAAAATAACTAAGAGTGAGCATGCTAGTCCTCCTACTTTGTGGATGTTGATGTAACAGGGGCTAGATATTTCGCATTGGATACTGACAGCTCAGTTTATGAGAACAAGCATGGGAAATGTTTCTTAATATGACCTAGGCGGTCATCTTGTTTCTACAATTGGAATTGTAGCTTTTGAAAATCCTATTTATAATTTGGAAAATCCTAGAGAGTAGTCCTCCAAATTTTTTCCATGGCCTTGCCCAAGAGGCATTTCATAAGCCAATATAAATATAGGGTCTTCTTGTATTGCGACTCTCGTCCTCTAATGTGTCCTGGAACTGGAACCAAGAGCTTCCAATACTCGATATCAGCTACCTTCATGCTCACTTGGCAATTTATATCCTCCTCCCATTATGCTATGAGTCATTTTATTTTCTCTTTAGTGCCATCTACGTAAGCAGCTGCCACTTCATGTATCAAGTTGGCCATAGATTTTCTGCCTTATCATTTACCTGCAGTTCTCATCTTAGCCTGGGCCTCACTCCCCTGTGATCTCTTTCCTCATCCCTTTCACTGCTCACACATTGCCCCTTTTTCCCTATACCTTCCAGCCAAATTCTATCGTTGGCCTGAAACTAGCCTCTATGCTCTTCTCATCCAAGGGTAGTTACCTTTCGATGGGCCTATTATGGGAACAAGAAACCATAATTTCCAAAACATTATTTTGTATTGTTGCCTCCCAAAGGTTCTTCCAATGCATCAAATTTTCCACCCATGATTCATTTGAATAACCCTTGAGCATAAGGATCCCCCACCCATGACTCCCAGGACACCCCTGCATGACCCCTGCCTTACAAACACTTTGATCACAGTCTTGGAAGTGAGGTTCATGGCCACCTAAGGATGTATCTTGCAAGCCAACTGAATAGGAACCATGCCCTTCACATCCTTTCCCCCCATTGAATGACCCTTCCCCCATTTCCCTTGACTTAGCTTCAACTTGACTTTACTCTGGCTGTCCTGGCAACGCGACATCTTAACCCTAGCCTCCATGAGGCATCTAGCCTAAATGTTTCTAGCCACCCACCTTCCCTTGAGTTGGTTGAGGCTATCCTGGAAGCGTTCCATTCTTATCAATTCCCAAATTTCAGAATCCCCCATCCTGCGATAACCTCCCCCCTATTATCTCCCCTTAGGGGCTTCGCACCTATCCTCAGGGCCCAAGTCTTCCAATTTTCCCCAACATTCTTAGAGCATTCTGAGAACTAGAGTTGCATTAACACATAGAAAATTGCAGCCTCCCTACCCGCAACCCTGAGTTTTTCCAAGGAGACAAGAAACTGGAGTTCGCTCGGGTAGACGCCCTCCCGACCCAACCTAATAAGCGCCATGCAAGAGAGTAGAATGCTAAAACAGAGTGACACCCATGCAAAATCCATGGAACTAGGATTATTCCTACAGACGTTTTTTGCCAATCTAATCACCCTGCCCAAATTTCTCTCAGCCACAAACCTCGTGCCCCCATGTAAAGCCCATTTAATAGACTAGACCTAAGGAAGCATAATGGAGTATAGGTAGAACCATTTAACCTACCCGGTAACTAGTGGTTGGAGCCGTTGAATAACATTGCCTTCTTGAAGCCTTTGCTCTTACAACCTCCAAA
>APFE030584242.1:0-17225 GCA_000404065.3 Pinus taeda
CCTGAATGCCTTCTCTAATGAATCAGGTTCCCAAAGACGAGCCTCCTGTTGAATGTTATCCTTTAAAGTCACTATGAAGGCATCAATCCTTTGCTTCTCTAGAATATCATTTACCCTTATATTCAATTTTTGGAAGTCCTCAATGTGCTCTTCCATTGAACCCTTTTTTTTGAGATTTATCAACTATCTAAGGAAGGTGTTTCTCTTTGTATCCTCATAATATGCTATCATTTCCTCCGTGAAAATTGACCAGGTGACAAGTGATTTACGAGCAAAAAGACACTCTATACCATACAAACTGATTTGGTTCTAAATATAAATATGCAATATATACATTTTGTAACAGTCGTATATCATGTAGATAAAAATATTGCTCCATCTATAGTATCCAATTTACTGGATAGCAAAACAAGATCTAAATTTCAGGCCCACATTACACCACGATTTCAGCTCAAATGGGTTTTAATTTGAGAGTCTGAACCATTGTAGAAAAAAAATTATAGCAAAACTTCCACGTTGATCTATTTGAGATGGAATTTTGGAGTTTGTAAAAACCCTAACGTCCTTAGATCATATCTCCATAAATATAGCGAGAAAATATCTGAAATTTGGACCCGACGTTCGTAAAGATTATTTCTCAAATGAGTTTGTTTTATGTTCGGAAACTTCGTAGCGAAAATTCCACGATGACCTAGCAGTGAAACCCTAGAATCCAAAGCTCTCCTACCAAATGTTACGAAACCAACTCACAAAAAAGATAGAGAAAAAGATCAACGCCTTAGAAATTAGTCTCTTCGAGGAAGCAACCTCCTTTACATTACAAAAATGAACAATTTTTGGATGATACAAATAACAAGACCTACTTTCTATATATAGGAGTCTAAGGGGTCATAATATAATCAGAGCTGACATAACAATAATAATGTAAGGGCACACCAATAACAATATTGGACATCTATGGGGCACAATAATAACAATATGGGAACTAAATCGGCACAACAATATAATAAGGGGGTTCCACTAATAATAATAAGGGGTTACACTAGTAGTGTAGGGACCTAACAGTCTTTGTGACCCATGTTTTCTTCTCTTCTAAGGATAATATTTGTTCCAAAAAGTATTTATGACTATCATGATTTATTTTTACCTTGAAGTGTCTTCCCATTATGTAAGGTTGTGGTTTCTTTAGTGCATGTAGTATTGCCAACATTTACGTCTCATAAACATGTTTGTGTAAATATTTTTCTTTGAATAAATGGCATTCAAAAGAAATGGGTCTTCCATCTTTCGTAAAACAACATCAATTCCATTTCTTGAGGCATCACATTCCACAATAAAAGTTTTTGTGAAGTCGGGCATAGCTAAGACCGGTGCTTGGCATATAACCTCTTTAAGATGCTCAAATGCCTTATTTTCTTTTGGAGTCGAAGAAAATGCATCTTTCTTTAGTAATGTTGTTAGAGGTGCTTCTATTCTCCCACAATTATTAGAAAACTTGTGATAATATGCTCTCAACTCAAAAAATCCTCAAATATGCTTTATGGTTTTGGGGATTTTCCACTTCCTATATTCTAAAGAAACGTTTGGAAATATTTTCATATAATTATTTCTCCTCCAAGAATTTGAGCACCCTTTCAAAATGTTCGACATGATCCTTCCAAGACTCATTGTACATTAGTATATTATCAAGAAATACTAAAAAACAAATTCTAAACAAGGTTTCGAAAATGGAATTCATTAAACCTTGAAATATAGAAGGTGGATTGGTAAGGACAAAAGGCATGACCAAAAATTCATAATGACCGTCTTGAATTCTAAATATTGTTTTGAGAATATCTCTAGTATTCATTTTAATTTGACGATATCCTAAATAAACATCAAACTTGGTGAAGTCAATTGCTCCATGTAATTGATCCAACAATTCATCAATGTGAGGAATGGGAAATTTATCTTTAATAATGAACTTGTTGAGCTCCCTACAATCCAGACACATGTGCCACGATCCATCATTCTTATGCAACAATACTACTCAAGTAAAGAAAAAAATTTGAGTAGGTTTAATTATACCGACCTCTAACATTTCTGCAGCCATACATTCAATTTCACTCTTTTGGGAATAGGGATATTTGTAAGGGCTGATGTTTAGAGGAACACTTCATTGAATCAAATAATTAGCATGATCATGATCTAGAATAGGTGGGAGGCCTTTGGGAATCTCAAATACCTTGGAATGATTATGCAAGTCTTTTTAGAGATCTATAGAAGTAGATGATCTCAATTACGCCTTGTTTTTCTTAATTTATATGCATTTTCATGCCATTACAGCTGATTAGCTTTCCTAGTTTCACTATGATACCCCTTAATTCAACTTCCTTTCCTTCCAAAACATATTTCAACAAACGTTCTTGAAAATTAAAATCTATTGTACCCAAATATTGTAGCCATTGGACTCGTAGTACAACATCAATGCTGCCGATTGGAATGGAGATAATTAGACTATTCAATACATATTCCTCGATGGTTAGCCTAATATTATGGAATTTTCCAGAACAATTTATAGTTCCTCCATTTTCAACCACCACTTGACACTCTATTGTTGGATATAGGAAGAAATTCAATTCCTTGGCTATCTTACAATGAATAAAATTATGGTTACTACCTGAATCAATCAACATTATCACCTTTTTATTCTTGATATGTCCTTCTATCTTGAGAGTTTGGGGAGTGGTAATTCTTTTCAATGCAGTACAAGATATGCTCGGATTCATTTATTCTTTCTTTGGGGTTGGTTCCTGGTGTATATGCTCTTCTTTTGATGTTTCTTGTTCCTTTTCTTCTTCCTCTTCATAGTCTACGTAAAATAATTTCTTCTCAGCACACTTATGACCTTTAGTTTAATTTCTATCATAACTATAACAAAGCCATTTTTCTCTTTTTTCTTCCAATTACTGTGGTGTCAACCTTGTAGGTGTTGGAAGGATAGAAGAAGCAACACTTCGATATCTATAGTTTTGAGTGGTGGACTTCTTTGTTTCCATTTATGGTTGCTTACTAGGTGTTTCATTTTTCTTACTTTGAGTCATTTTGGAATAAAACAATGATATTTATGCTTCAATATGACACTTGGATCACTTCAAACTGATCTTTCAAACAAAAATTATGCAAATTTTAAAACAATACACACTTTTTTCTTGCTTTGTAGGAGCTCAGTATTGAATTTTTTGTATCTCTATAAATTTGGATCTTCAAGGTTTGAAATAAGGTCTTATGGTAGCCCTCTATGTCTTCTTTCCAATGCCACAAGTCAAACTAAATTTTGATTCTTCAAGGTAGAGTTATTTCCAATCTCCATTGATGACCTGATTATGGACTCACTCAGTACAATGAACTTGTACAGAGTTCCATGTGCCATTGTTTTTACATTCGGCACTGAAAATGATACACAAGATACTACAATCTGTTCAATTGTGGAAATGTTTTTCAAAATTCAAATCCAGTACTCGTAGAGGACAATATGATTATTTTATCAAGCCCACCTATGTGAGATGAAATTTTGGAGCATGCAAAAACCCTAACTTATGTGGATCATATCTCTCAAACTATAGCAAATAAATAGCTGAAATGTTTACACACATTTCATCACGATTTCAGCTCCTCGTGGTAAAACTTTTAGCTTTTGAAACTTTGTAGAAAAATCGTTATAGCAAAAGTTCCACAATGACCTGTTTGCAATAGTGAAACCCTTGAAACCAAAGCTCTCATACCAAATGTTATGCATCCAGCTCAGAAAAGGATAGATCAACGAATAAGAATGTATCCTCTTTGAGGGGAAAACATCCTTCACATTACATAAATGAAAAATTCTGGGATGATACAAATTAAAATACCTCCTTTCTATATATATGAGTCTAAGGGGTCACAATATAATCAAAACCTACGTAACAATAATAATTTGCACAATAATAACGATAGTCGACTTTGATGGGACACAATAATAGCAATATAGGGACTACATGGGCAAAACAAAAAAAGATGGGGCTATGGCAAAAATAAAAATAAGGAGCTACACTAGTAGTATATGGACCTAGCAATGTTACTACTCAAAAAAAAAAAAAATAACACACTAATTATGCTAAACCCATTTTAAGTTACCTATGCATACAACACGGCAATCACACAACAACACATGCCATAACTCTATGATAAAGAAAATGAGGAAAGAAAGAGATTAGGAAGCAGAACTCCAGGGTATTCCATAACAACCTAGGTAAAAAAAGGGCGAGAAATTTTAATGAATGACCGTGGTACCTCTAAGGGAGATGGGAATAAATAAAACATCTGTGTTGAACCCAAGCCCTCCGAATTCTAGTCAATTTCATCACCTGATGGGTACCTTAGTGAAGTAAACGTAGCGTAACACTTGAAAGTAAGATAAATCTCATTGATTCCACAAGCTTATTAAGAGGATGATTACAAATTTTGAGTATAAGGACTCCGAATAAAGACCTCTCTAGTCATTCCTATCTGTCACCAAGCTGAAAATGCTACAGTAGAAGAGTACAACTACGTAAAACGACCAAATGGGCATGACAATTAGATTATAGCTGCATAAACCCCCTCACCCTCATGAAAATGTTTTATGAATAAACAAAGTGAAATGAGAGGTGAAAGAGTTAAGATTCCAATAGATAAACCACAACCCTAGATTGAAATCATGTAAATCGTTGCGATAGATGGAGCCCAATACTAATGGAATGTTTTAATCACATGGACATTTGACATGTGCTAGTCTCATATCACCAAGTGTAAGCATATGAGCACAGTAAAAATCTATAAAGCACCCCTTACATCCCACATGGGTGCCTGATTAGGTGAATTTACATGTTAGAAATAATGAATGGACTATAGAAACATAGGTTGGATACAAGCTCAACTAGACCCCCAAGTGGTCATACATATTAGATGCCTTAGAACTTAAGCAAGGTACAATTTAGATAAGGACATACCAAAATTACCTCATCGGGTAACAATATTTTTATCATTAGAAGTATCTATACAAAGTATACTAAAACAATGAGTATATCTACATCAAGGATATACATATGGAGTGAGATGGCTAATTGATTACCAAATTTCATCGTGTGAATTTTACGATAGAATGTTATGTTCTAAACTCAAATGTATGTATTATTATTAGAGGCCAGTGCATGTTACAAGGAGACAATATCCATGTAAAACATTGTAACTAAAAAAAAAATAAATATAGGCAAAAATTGGGTATGTGAAAAATGGTATCAGAGCATAATTTCAAAAACTAGGCCTATGAGAAACCACTAGAGTGAATAAACTTGTAAATAATGGTGTATATTTGTTTCATTCCTTAGTGAATCTTAGCTTCATCAAACAGCTATCAGTCCTCTCATAATACTCCCAGGGTGTTTTGCTTCAGGCCATAGACTCGGTCTTTCTTCCACCTGTATACATGATATCCCATTCATGAATCTCAAACTACACAGGTTGTTTCAAACCTGTGGACCTGCTACATGAGAGGAATGGTCGCCTTGTAAGATTTTCCTTTGGTACATCTCAGACATGTACTTTCATGCTCTTTTTGAATTCAAGCTTACTTGTCACCATCTGACTCACAGACCTCCAATGCTATGTGTCAATGAACGTGGTCCCCAGTAGACTTCCTGTAACTTAATACATCCTTGAACTCAAAAGCATCTTTGAAAATTATATTTTCAAACACGTACCTTTCCATCGATGAATGCCACCTTAAAACCTTCGATGTCCATTATTGGGGTTCCTTGTTTCCTTGAAGAGTCAAATGTGTCCTTGATGACCTGCATCTCTTACATTCGGACACTCCTTCGCATAAGGGCTAAACTCATAACCAAGACGTCTACCTATCCTTCCACCCTTAGATCCGAAATTCTCAATGAACTGATCTTTAGGTAGGCTATCAAAATTTCCGCTACGACATTCTCATAATATGCTCTGCTTCGACTTCACCATAGGTGAATTATGAATAACCCATTGATCCTTCTATCTTGTCCCAACTGTCTTTGGTGATTTCTCTTTCACTCTTGCTTGGGCATTGTCTTCACCTCAGCTCTGATGCCATGTTAATTTTAGGTATGTTCTATGCTAGAGAAATATATTTAAATTTTCATGGTTATGAACCACATCAGCATTAAGATAAACTATAGATAGAACTTAAATATAAATCACATAAGACATGCCAAGACAAGAGGACACAAGATGTGGCGGTAGCTAGGGACAAACTCCATAATGTGGGGAAACCCTTGATCAATTTTTCTTTTATGTTCTTCAAGGTTCAGCAGAGAAAGTGAGAGAGAGAGTACATTTACAATAGAACTCAATACTTTGACTTATGATATCTACGGAGATCAATAGAAGACATATTGCTTCAACTGATTCTCTAAGGTGACTTCTTCACCTATTATAGTGTTGCACCTTGTCCATTTGCTGCACATTACCGTGTAGCACCATCATGCTACATCATACTATGCTGCCCATACATCATGCTATTCATGTATCATGTTGTCCGTGATCATGCTTCCCATTCATCATGTAGCTCCTGGCTAATGTGCATCATCATCATTATGCTACATGCGCATCATCATGCTCGAACATACTATGTTTCCCATACATCATCTAGTTCCTGGCTAATGTGCATTATCATCATTATGATGCATGTACATCATCATGCTGCAACACTATAACACTATCATCAACCTTAGTTGTTTGCTATGGCTTGCAGCCTAGCAAAGTAGCTAGGCTATAGATTCCAAATCCTCCATGCAGTCTCAAACTACACAATCATGTTGTCATCTACAGTAATCCGTTTTCAATATATATATTTCCTGAGTGTGAAAGATGTGCATGTATATATATTGAATGTGTGTATATATATATTGCCTGAGTGACAGCGTATTGCCTGAGTGACTGCGTGTGTATATATATTCATTGAGCTGTGTATCCACCTGGGTTGTGCGCATGTATATTTATTGAGATGTTGTTGTTTATCCACATACATTCATGAAGTTTCCACTTACATCACTGTGTGGACAACATATATATATTGCATATATTACAGTGTTCCATTCTAGTCAGCAACGATGATCTTAGATAGGCTCTTCTAGCCTTTTTCTATCCTCAAACTTCATGAAGACTCATCCCATACATAACAATCTCTCGATTTGTAATTTTCTGATGCTAAATGGATGACTATTATAGGTCAGCGAAGACAGAGCCCTTTTCTTCAGTATGCGGATGCACGTAATGGGAGAGATAGGGCTCCTCTAGCCTTTAGATGTCTTTAGTCTCTTTGGTATTCATCTATCCTTCCAATCTGGGGCTATATTAGATCTACAACCCAATAGTATTCCCATGAAACCGTAGATCAGAGTAGAATGCCACGTAAGAGAACAGACTTCGTATGACAGAAAAAACCTTCTCAAATGAATACTGCTACCTTCTCTCGTTTATCCTTTCACTTTTCTTTCCTTCAACAATGATTCAGGATTGAATGTGTGTATGCATATTGCTAGGGCATCATCCACATATATGCTAGGGCATCATTCAATGCATCTTCTTGTGTATCTCTCTTTCAACAAAAACCAAAGACGTGGTGAGAAGGAGATCACATGAAGTGTTTGTATCTAATGAGTCCAAATCCTCTCTTATTTATACTAAAAGCGTGGATAGTGGAATAGACATGAAGTTTGGGTTTCTTGAGACTACATAAGTTGCTGGTCGGCTTGATAATAAATCCATAATCAAAATAAATTCATATCTCCATAAATACTTATCGGAATCGGATTATATTTAGATCTACCCTACACCTCTCGACGAGAGGGATCCAATAAAAATTTGAGCTTCCATAAATAAGTTGAGCCACATGGAGTTTGGCCCTAGTTGCCAATTTAACAAAGGGGAAGAGATGTAGGTAAGAAGAAAGACATAGAGTGTGAGAACTAAAGAGAGAGGGAGGGAAGAAGAAAGACATAGAGAGTGAGAAGTGAAGAGAGACAGAGTGACCATGGAGAGATAGAGATGAAGTGTGTGTTTAGGGTTGAGATAAAGAGACATATATCAAGAGATGGAGACAAGGGGGAGATAAGGAGAGATAAGGATAAAGTTATGGATATAGCAACATACTTAGAGAGAGAGAGAGAGAGAGAGAGAGAGAGAGAGAGAGAGAGGAGGGAAAAGTCAGAGAGAGAGAGAGAGAGGGAGAGAGAGGGAGGGAGAGGGAAGATAGAGGGTGGCAGGAGAGAAAGGGAGACAGAAGAAGAATGAGATAGGGGAGTTGAGAGAGAGGAAGAGAGTAATGGGGCAAGATTGAGGATTGCAAGAGAGAGAGAGAGAGAGAGAGAAGAGAGAGAGAGAGGGTGAGAAAGAGGAATTGAGAGAGAGGGGGAGAGAGGGAGGAAGAGAAGAAGAGACAGGGAGGGATAGAGATATTTAGCTGGAGGGGGAGAGAGGGAGGAAAGAAGAAAAACATAGAGAGGGAGAAGCTAAGGGAGGGAGCGAGTGAAAAGAGAGATATGTTCAGATAAAGAGACAAAGCAGGAGAGATGTAGAGAAGGGGGGAGCAGAGAAAGAGGCATATAGTAACAAAGTTGGAAGGTGAAGAGATAGAGAGAGAGGGAGAGGATGTGAAAGAGTGGAGAGAGGTAGGGAAAGAGATATTCATAGATATCGAGTGAGAGAGCATGTGTGTTTGGAGGGGTGAGATAAAGAACACATAAGGATAGACGGAGAGAAATATAGATATCGATGCAGGGTGGAGAGAGGGAAGAATATTTCTTGCACTGCATACATTTATTTTAGTGTAGATGGTGATTTCTAATCCTATTTTATTACTTGCACTGGATACATTCAGTTCAGTGTAGATGTTGATTTCTAATGATATTTGATTATTTGCACTAGATGCATTAATTTCAATGTATATTATTTTTAATCCTATTTGATTTCTTGCACTAAATGTATTGATTTCATTGTAGATGGTGATTTCTAATCCTGTTTTATTTATTGCACTAGATGCATTGATTTCAGTGTAGATGGTGATTTCTAATCCTATTTGATTTATTGCACTACATGCGTTGATTTCAATGTAGATTTTTATTTATAATCCTATTTGATTTCCTGCAGTAAATGCATTGATTTCAATATAGATGATTTCTAATCCTATTTGATTGTATTCACTAAATGCATTGATTTCAGTGAAGATTATTATTTCTAATCCTATTTGATTGCTTCCATTAGATGCATTTATTTCAATGTAGATGTTGGTTTCTAATATTACTTTCTTACTTGTACTAGATGCGTTGATTTTAATGTAGATGTTGATCGCTAATCCTAATTGATTTCTTTCACTAAATGCATTGATTTTGTTGTAGATGGTGATTTTTAATCCTATTTGATTTATTGCACTAGATGCATTAATTTCAATGTAGATGTTGATTTATAGTTATATTTGGTTGCTTGCTCTAGGTGCATTGATTTCAATGTAGATGATTTCTAATCATATTTGATTGCATGCACTAAATTCATTGATTTTAGTGTAGATGGTGATTTCTAATCCTATTTGATTGCTTCCACTAGATGCATTGATTTCCATGTAGATATTGGTTTCTAACATTATTTTCTTATTTGCACTAGATCCATTGATTTTAATGTAGATGTTGATTTCTAATCCTAATTGGTTACTTGGATTAGATGCATTGATTTTAGTTTACATGGTGTTTTCTAATACTATTTTATTTCTTGCATTAGATGCATTGATTTGATTGTATACGTTGATTTCTCATTTGATGCAATTGGATGTATGATGGTACATTAATTTTAAAGTGATTGAATCAATAGTGCATTGATTTCAGTGTAAGTGAAAAAAATTATCGACAATGTACATTGATTTTTCTGTTATAGTAATTCAACCTATAAATATTGGAGAGCAAAGAGAGATAAGGTATGATGTTTACTGCAACAACTCAATCTAAATATTTAAATGGCTTACAATTTCAACTTTCCTTTCCATATAATCGATATGAAAATATTAGAAAACTAACAAGCATGACAATAAGAATATTAGAAGAAAATAGTTTGAGATTGATCGCAATGGAGACAATTTGTAATTGGCTACAATTTTATTATTCACATTTTCTATCATCCAACACTATTACATTGTCACTTTGCATTGAAAATTTTTATTTCATCAATTTTCATCATTAAAGTTATTGATAATATTTATCACTAAGAAAAATTAAAATTAAAATGACTAGATAAACCTCAAACATATTTAAAATGGTTTACCAATATTAGATGTTTTTCACATATAATTGATAAACTTAGTCATATGTTTGATAGATTTTCCTTGGCCGCACACGGCTGAAACCATCCTAGACACATCTTAACTCCAGGTCTATCAAGCACCTAGAGGGATCAAATATCTCAAGTTGAAAACCTTTCCTCATGTTTTTCACTCAAAAAATAGGTTTTCACCTTGAGAGATTCAATCCCTCGTGGCGCTTGATAGATGCAAAATTAAGATGGATCTAGGTTGGTTATAACGAAGTAAACAAATCTAATTTAGAAGAATTGACTCTGTGTATGTCTAAATGATTGTGGAAGTTTTTAGAATGATCCCGATATATTATGATTTATACCAATCCACTTGACTTGAAAAATATGCGACAAATTATCGAAACTTTTGTTTTTGTGTCCTAAGATGAAGCACTAGTTACATGGAAAATGAGTTCCATTATTGACAATTTTCTGAGAGAAGTTGACCAGATAAACCTTCATCCTGTATTAGAAAAGAATACTTATCATTTGATTAACAAAGACAAGGCATCGATCATGTCTAAGGAAGTGATTCTCGTAAATGCAAGTTGAGGCCCACTGATTAATGAAGAAAATATCGTGGACTATTTGAAAGAAAATACTATGTTTTGTGTAGGGCTGGATGTGTTTGAGGATGAACCATACATGAAGCCTACTGTTGTAGAAAAAATAATAATTACAATGGAAATGTTGACCATATAGACTAGCACATATGGAATACAGGCCAAAAAAAGTCAATTGTTATGCATCTTGTAGTTGAAAAAATAATTGACAAATCACATTATTTCATGCTCAAAACAACAACATTCTAGGAGGTCAGACAAGTCAATGTTTATTTGAGATGAGACCCCAGGAAAGCCAAGTTGTAAAACCATCAATTGAAAGATCAGCGACAGGGAATGATCTTAGTTTTTCTCCCCCACTTTGCCAAAACCACTAGAGGGGAGTCCCAGAAGTTGGTTTATGGTTTTCTTAAAATAGCCAGTGGTTTGTTGACAGGCGTGTGATGACCAATTTGATTCCAAGATTTGAGAAACATTATAGTATGTTTTATTTCTTGTCCTCTTGTATTTAAAGTTTCATGTTTTATTTTTCTTCTACTAGTTAAGTGTACGATGCAATAGGGATTGTTTAAATTTAAGACTATGAATTTACCCATTGGTACTAATGTTTTTAAATTTACATCCCTTAACAAGTGCTCTGCTTTTTTAGAATTCGTCCTTAATTTCTTTTCCTTTTCATCGTTCATTTTTCAAAATTTATGCCCATATTCTTAATTGCATGAGCTATAAAAAAAAAAGTTCTTTGTTCATCTTTCTTGCAACCCATTTTAAATTTAAACTTTGAAATTCTCAATGGTTTGGCCATTCTAGTTTTGACTGCTAGGTTTTTGAATTAGAGCAGTTATTACAACTCTCATGCTCTCACTCTCTGGCCATTTATTTAAAATTTTAAGTAATTTTGTGGATGTCATTGGAACTAGTTCAGTCCCAGTCAGGAATTTTCTCCAAGGAGACAACACATAGTATAGATGTTATTCATGTTGTTTTAATTCCATGTTATTAATGATCTTCATGCTAACCCAATATTATACGAAGGATTTTGGATGTTTGTGTTTGGTTTCATATGTGTAGGAAAATGGAGACTAAGAGTTGAGGTATACCCTAAGCTAGTTGCATTAACAAACTATTGGATTCTCATTTGAGAGGTGTGATCTTTCATCCCCCATATTTCATTTATTTTAGGGTTTTAATAATATAGAGATTGGATTGGAATGTCATTGTACACTTATCACACACATATTGCACATGTATGTCTAGTGATCCTTGAGAAAGGATCATGGAGCGAAAACTCTCTATGGTTGGGTAATTCTAACTACAACACCTCATATAGACATCAATGCTAACACATTGTATACTTCTCATTTTGATTCAAATGCATTGATCTAGTTATGCATCCAAATGTTCTCCCTCAACCATGAACTATTCCAATGTATTCTACTTTGAACCTATTATTCTTCCCCTAGCATTGACATTAATGACAAGACATTCTCCAACAATCTCCCCCTTTGTCATTGATCTCAATCATCTACATTTAAGATGTGTTGATGATTTTTAAAGTTCATAATGTTTTTCATATATCTTTACTTAAGAAATATATACATGATAACTCTCACATAATTCACTGGAAAATGCTACAAGTGGAACCCGAAGGAGACTTTTTAAAAGAGCCTCTTTGTATCCTAGACCTAAAATAGATCTTGCTGCGGAATCGAGCCATCATTTGGGTTAAGGTGAAATGGAAGTGTTTAAATCTTAAAGAGGCTACATGGGAGGAAGATTAAATGCAGAAGAATTATCCAACATTGTTCCAGAGGGAAATAACTAAGAAATAAACATCGGGGATAGTGAGAATTAAAGGGGTGGGGGTGGGTGGGAAATGTACCCCTCTCTTGTAGTAGTGTTGTTTTCTTTCATTTACGTTAGTGCGATTGGAAGAAAGAAAATCCATAGAGTACATTGAAATGCTTATGTAAATATATATTTTTATTAGCAAGTAAATAATTGGATTGAAAGCACTTGGGAATGAGACAGTTGAGTACGTGATTTTTACCAAAGAAAATAGAAATAAAAATCTCATTAGTAAATGAGATTGAGATAACTCTTCCATGACAAAGATTCTACATAAGATTTAATGGATAAGAGAGAAAATCCATTAAATCACCAAGCTGGGGAAAGATGCTAAGCATGGATAATAATAAAACATCGCGGGAAAAGAAAGCAGGCTTTAAAGGAAAACCTTATGCTAGTGGACTTAAGAACCACAAAAGTGGGATGCCACTGAAGGAAAATTTGATTGTGGAATGAAAAGTATAAACCCTCTATTAACAGGATCAATACGGGTTGTTGATATATTTGGAAAGTACTCTTAGATCAGGGAGAACTGGAGATACAATTCATGGTTGGGTGGCTAGTGTGCTCATCAAGTGTAATTTTTGCAATGATTTTGGCCAAGAAATTTGTGCATAATTATCTATGTGAATAACTCAATAAATATTTTGATGCATCTTGTTATATATTTAAATATATAGTCTATTTTAAGGTTTGGTATAGAAAATGATATATGCTCACCCTGTAAATATTCTAATAAATATCCAATGCTATGATAGATAACATGATGTTAATCTTGTAAAATATTTTGATAAATATATCATGTTGTGATAAATAATGTGCTGAGGAATGATATAACTCTGATAATCAATAGAAGTTAATATATAAATCCATGAAGGATTATTTTTGGTGAAGTTATGTTAAGCAACTCCAAAGAGCTGTAAATTCCATGCAAATTATGATTATCTTATCAATTTTTGTATTCAATTACTTTCAACACTTCTTTAAATATATTTCTGAGATGCTAATTCTATGCAAAGTGAGAAAAGTAGCTCATATCTTATTAATTAATGAGAAATCACAATGTGTTCAAGATAGAAGGGAAGGAAATTTAACTAGTTCCTCTGTGTAAAACTGTGAATTCTTAAGAAAAAAAATTAGCGAGCGATCCTAAGAACAACATAGAAGATTTTATAAACTTTAGTTTTAAGAATGAATTATTATAATTAAGTAAGTAACATAAAAGGAAGCAAAAGTTATAGCATTATCAGCATCTATAAAAATGATTGATCTCTAAATCACAAATGAAATATGCATATACGAAAAATAAAATGAAACTTAAGATTTATAGGAAACATTTGAGTGATCATATTATCAAAGAAAAAAATATTGATATAGAGAAAATCGAGGAATAGTACCACCTGAAAATCTTCATACTAATGGAGTAAGTAAGGTAGTGGCTTTTGATAAGAGACATAAATCACACCAAAAAAATGTCATAAAATTTTGTGCAAGGGAAATTAGATGATCTCATGTGACAAATTCTCAAATTGAAATAGTAAAAGTATTAAGAAGGATATGGAACTTGAAATTATAATAACCATAGATAATTTTGCCAAGTTTTTACTTGAGTAACTGTTGGTAACAGGTAAATTACAATTATGAACCCGTGAACTACTAGCAGTAAAGCCAGATGTGCAGAAATATAATCTTAGACAAAGTAGTATTAAACTATTTTCTTTATTTTACATCACATACAATACTCATATAAGTAATTTAATTTCGAGTAAATATACATCAAACAAAGTATAATCATGGACAACCTATGACAATATTCACTCTAACCAAACTAGTAAATAAAAACATAGTGTGGCATGAGAAGTATGGTACATGGAATTGATACAAGCAACAGAGATCTTTAGAGTTCCCATTTTATTTGAAACCAAAACACTAAGATTTAATATATAGTCATATGTGACCTCCCTTTTAAGGAGCAATGGCGAACGATGAAAAACATACACAAAGTCGATAATTTTATAACAATAATAGTGGAAGTGAGTGGGAGTATATTAAAAGTATGTAATACAGAACAAACATTTACATAACTCTTAGGGTTTAAATTATAAATGGAGAATACACTATATGTTGCAATTCTGTGGTGAACCGAGTTCACTCATTCAACGAGAAGAATAGTTATGTTCAAGCTCTACAATTTGAGGAGGGGTTTAGATGAACCACCAAATTAAACATTGATCTATTGAGATAGACCCAGTGTGGAGACTGTGTACATCCATAACAGGCAACAAATCGTATGGAAACTTATTAATAAGGAAGGAATTTGCATGTTGCAGTGAGAACGAAGATTAGTAGTTGCGTATTTTCCATTTAGGAGACATACTTATAATGGTCATGAGGGCCAAAATACCTGCAATGCATCCAACGAATATAATTAGCCCAGTGTGATGCGTAAGGGAAAATAACAAGTGAATTGTAAAAACCCAATGTCAAATTTAAGAGAAAACTACATATCTAAGAGAGAGTTGATAAAAAAGAGTAGTTTGATGTGAACTTTTGAACGTCAAGGAGGAAACTACAGGAAACCAAAAACTAAGTTCAAGAAAAAATTTATATGCTGGGCACATTGGAAAAAACCACTAAAATATATGTATACAAAAAGAAAACTGAACTTGGAAATTTATTCACTCTAACCTGTTGAAACATATACGGTAATCATGGAAACATTGGAAAAAACCACTAAAATATATATATACAAAAAGAAAACTGAACTTGGAAATTTATTCACTCTAACCTGTTGAAACATATACGGTAATCATGGATCCTCGTAAATGAATGTTGTGCTGTGGAAAAATGGATTCGGATTTAAAAAACAATAATAAAAACCCATTAGTGGAGAAGTGGGAACACCACTACAATAGGAAACATTTCACAATTAGTCTAAAATTTTATTGCCAGGTATAAGAGTAAGACAAAATTAATTTGATAGTTACATCTAATTGCAGTAAAAACACAAAAAAATTACCTTTTGACGTAACATTTTGTCATTGCTTGTGCAATAAGAAGAGGTCCATTTAGATATTCAATATTACAGGGCATGGATGAACACGCCCTTCACTTGAAACAAGCATTTGGCCTAGTAGCTTAAAATAAAATTGTTGGGTGTGATCTCGAACAGGTGCTCATAGCAAAGGTGGCTAGTGATAAATAATACCGGAGGGGCATCAATCCTTGTCTTAGACATTAATGCATGTTAGGGTCCTGCCCCTGCCCACTCATCCTCTGGCAAACACCTCTTCTAGGGAACTTCTAATTTGTTCTATATTTTCCCCCTTTTTTTTAATATGAGGGAGATGTTTAATTCCCCCACTAGTCAATATGGAGGTTGCATGTGCAATCTTGCACCACATGATGAAGTGAATCTGTAATTCATTCCATGTTAAACATATAGTTGACATGTCATATTTAAAAAAGAAATATTAATAACAAAAAAGTATTAGTTATAAATAAAATATTTCAATGTCCACAGTAACATAATTTCATATAAACTTCATGTAGAGAGATAAAATAGTTGGAAAACAAAATCCTATCTTTGAAATACAATACATGAATACATATATTACTTAAATATATTTCAACATCAACTTCATATATATTTGTATATAAAAAATTAAATTAAAAATAGAATATTTCAATATTGAATATAAACAAAATATTTCAACATCTATTTTAAACAAATTAATTTTATATATAGAAAACAAATATTACTTTATAATTTTTAATATTTTGTAACTGTATAATTATTTTAGTTTTTAATATAGAATTTATCCTTTAGAAAATATTAACTAAAATATTTCAACATCAAATATATAAGAAATATTTTAACATCAAACAAAATATAAATTTTAAAATTATGAATAATATATCTTTAATTTATAATGAGAATTTATACTATTTTGTAATCTTACATAACTTTCTTTCCCAAGATACTCTTGAATCATAGATAAAATGAAATATTCAAAAAAAATCTGAAACACACCATTAAACATTAATATTAATATTAAAACATTCAAATAATTAATAAACTAGTAGTCAAAATAATTATGATGTCTCGCTTTACGTTTTATTAACTCCTAAGCCAACATAAACAGTCACGAAGTCTGGCTTTATCAACATCCATGCCTGAAATCAGAAATATAACTATCGTCTATCATAGTGGCCGCATTGTGGGCATTCCATGCACCCAAAACAACCAAAAAGGCAATAGTCGCATCCTGTGCATAAAGATCCGTTCTGAGCCGTGCTATTCGCCCTAAACACACACATCAAACAAACTATTAAAACAATTTTTTATAGTGTAACTGAATTTGCTCAGACATTTGTTTTTTCAGATTGGCTTTATTAGAAAAACAAAAAAGCTACCAGAGATTCACCTTGTGAGGGTGA